>SKCR01048222.1:0-40608 GCA_019454045.1 Zanthoxylum bungeanum
ATAGATTGGTTGTTTGATTGGATGATGACTTTAAACTTAAAACAAGAAAATAAAATAGCACGAAAGTAGATTGAGGAAAATTCAATATTATTAAACTATCTAGGGTTGTGAATCTTTCCAATATCTTTTAAAGATGAAGTGGTTATCTTATGTTTGTGTAATATATCAATTTATTAACTTGGAACACGAAAATATGCAAAAGCCTCTTCCGATGGTCAAATTCAAATACCCAGTATAACCCAATTAATCATATTCCTATGTCAACCAAGTTACCTAAATTCATTAAGATTAAGTTCCAATTATGTCTACCCCCGCCCGACAGGTATATTCCTATCTTGTAAGGGAATCTATTAAAGGGTTATTTATCCTCAAGGAAGATCATGGGCTATTGAATCTAAGGTCTTAAACCTAAAATCTCTTTTCCAAGTTCATTTTAAGTTTACCAGATCAATCTTATTAATGGCCAGTTAACTTGAAGCATTAAGACTAAGGCTCAATAAATAAACCTTTATATTTCCCAAATCGTAAAATAACCCATTATAAGCCAGTGATATTGGAATTCATCACAACCCCAGATAACGGACTTAGTTACGAAACATATCTAAGGCTAATAAAAGATTAAATAAAATAAAAGACATAAAGTAAATACTGGAAATTAAATAAAGTAAATGCTAGAAGTAAATGCTGGAAATTAAAAGCTGGAAATTAAAAATGTAAAAGTACAATAAAAGAAAATACTGGGGTTAGATGATTCACTTTTATTTCTACCATTTTAGATATCTCCCTTATTATAATATATTAACTTTGCGTGAAATTACCAACTGACCATATATGCGGTATCCTGATTAAGTCAAATTTATAATTAAGTCCAACCGACCATACAGGCAGTATCCAGTTTAGTTAGGTTAAAACCAATTTCATTAAGTCCAATCGACCATAAAGGTGGTATCATCATTATGTCAGGTTTTAAATAGTTTATATATTATAATTAAGGGAGATTAATCTAATTATTAGTAATGAAAGCTTTACCTTTCACCCCAGCAAGGGGGAGTTACCTCCTCATTACTGAAAAGTAAAGAAAATAAAGTACTATTGCGTAAAAGTAAATAAAATTAAATACAGAAAGTAGAGACTGAAAAGTAAATAAAAGAAAGTGTTAATGCGAAAATTAAATACTGAAAGTTGTAAATAAACAAACAAGATACAATCTTCTTAGTATTCTTAAAGAATTCCTTAGAAGAAAATATGAATTACAAATGAAATTTCGGCCTCTATTTATAGAAAAATTTTGGCTTCACGCGTCGTGACACGCCTTTGATTTGCAACACGTGGCAGACGACTCCCGGGATGGCGACACCTGGCATCGGCTGAATGATTAACTCAGTTATTTGCTCGGCGTCGCGACGCGTCGCGATGTTGACGTCATTCATGACGTGTTCTGTCGGTAGCATGTGATGGTGACACGTGTCCCGGTGCACGTTAGTAAATTTCCTGTGATGTTGACACGTGGCAAGCGCACGTTAGCGGATTTGGTGCACGTTAGCATACGACGTATTTTAGCACGGTGCATTTTAAAAAAACGGCGCATTTTAGTAAAACGGCGCATTTTAGAAGGAAATTTACATTTTTACCCTTTTTATCAGTTTTCCACTGTTTTGGCCCCGAATTACCTCCAGAGAGTCCTGTTATTTTATTTATTTACAAAATACCACAAAACACATCAAAATATTCACAAGAACTCAAGAAACTATACAGAATATTAAGTTAAATGAGTGGGAAATAGTGATCCACTAATCAATTGGTAAAATCATGTGTTCCTTATATATACGAGATCATCTTCGAGTTTACTTTCCAATGACACTGATCTTATATCAGTTTAATCTTTAAATCTTTTGGAATGTCCAAAAGAGTTAATGTCACTATGATATCTCTATATGATGTTGTCCAAATACTCATCCAATTACTCTGAGATCTTCAAGACTTATTATAACTCAATTAAACTTATTTTGTTACAAAAGTTGCCAACACACATGGAACTAATACCTATAAATGTCCAGGTTAATGTGTTTGGTATGATTATGTAATATAATGTTCATACAAGTACTATAAATTTCTAGGCCTATAAATCTCTATGTAATATAATGTTCTACATGTACTTAGCATTACAAAATATATCCATCACTATGGAATACAATCAAAATTCTTACATGTATTTAGCATCACATTCAAAATGTATGTGCTTGGTTTGGTTCTATTCCACAGAAACTAGTATTAAAAATTATATCTATAGTGATGTTGTTATCCATGATTCCATTTGGACTTACAAGTTTCCATAAGGCCGCTAGTTGGAATATTCACTTCCACACATCCCACTACTTGCGTTTGATATGTCATGTCTCATATCAAATGTAAAATCTGGAATATGTGTTGGAGATAAAAAAACTATCATCAACTGTTCCATTATAACTATGGACACCCATATTGTGTTAACCTGAATAATCTGAAATATATAATGGAGATGACATACTATTACCAATTGTTTTCACCTGAATAATCTTGTTCATTATTTGAAGGTATTGTTGGGCATATACGTTTTGTATGGCCTGTCTGTTGAAATATACCACACAATCATTTTTCATGTTGCCTAAATTTTTCTATTTTTTATGCCGCCTTTGATCTTCACGACAATTGGGTCTTTAAACTTGGAACCCTCATTATTTAATTGTTTTACGGCATAGCTAGTACCACCCAACAGCTTAATCCTTTTTGTTAATTTTCAAACTCTTCTAATACTTATGTGTATGCTTGTTCATTCTTACAAACGAACAAACACAAATTGTTACATGCTTCTGCCAATGAGCCAAATATTAAAATTCTAAAAATTCCTTATCCAGGAATAGATTTCGTCTAATAGGACACAATCAAAGTAGGCAATAACAAAACCATGGACTTTAACTTCATAACATGAAAAAATTATCTACATGCAATACCACTCCAACATCTGACATGGAAAGTATATTTTAATTTCCTTCAAATGGTATACCATTGTCCATGTTACCTTATTGTTCTCAAAATATTTAATGGTATAGACAATTAAATCAGACAGATTCACATGTTCAGCCGTTATTAGGTAGCCTTACTAAATATCTCTTTCTGAACCCATTAGAATTCTCGCTTTGTTTTATCTCAACAGCATGGTTTTCGACAATGTGCATGTGAGTCGTGAGTACAAGTATAGTATGATTCGACTCAAACTAATCTTTTACCTCTCAATGTTGAATGCTATATAATGTACGAAGTGCTTGTCGAATGAAATCATATAATTTCATCTTGTGTTGGACGAATCGCGACAAGTAGCTACAAAGGCTCTCACACTTTTGTATGGTCCTCATTGATGCAAAGAAAGTCCCCTACAAGTATTCCTCTGCCCATTTCGCACATTTTTCATACATCTTTTGCACCCAAATATTTTGTTGCAAGTCTAATTCGGACACTGGTGTGAACCATTTCCTGTCAAATTTAGCAACAGACATAGAATCTAACATTAAATGTCAAAATTTTGAAGTGAATACACTTTTTTTTTTACATTTTCCTGCGTATTCCTTTCAAGATGCCAAGAACACAATCGATGGGCATAACCGGCCATAATTATCTTAATATCATTTGACATTTCCTTGTCGATATCCATTATGACAGACTTATGCTTCTTATTTTCCATAATAGTCAGGAATGTTTATAGCAGCCATGTATATGCATCTACAGTTTCATCAGTGAGTAATGCGAATGCAAACACAGTGGTTTCGTCGATGGTGATTAGCACCAATGAGAACAACCAAAGGTTTATTTTACATTTTTTTTATAAGTTGCATCAAACGCCAAAACATCCCTAAAACATTGATAATCATATCTAGAAACACTGTCTATCCAGAATAAATTACATAATTTGTTTTCTTCATCCAATGTATATTCATATTGTACGCCAATAGTTGAATCGGCATTTATAGCTAGATAGGCAATGACAACTTCAGTATCTGTATCTACACGTTCAACATGACATCTCAGGTCTAGTTGGTTCTGTAAGAATCACGGCAGGATTAAAGCAAAATTAGTAATTAATGATGATTCAAATTTCAAAACAAAATCCTATTCAGGTTGATATCGACATGCAGGTTCAAATCTTATAATTGGGTTCTGGGTAGGTGGTAGTTACCATAATTTCCATGATAAAACAAAAAATGAAATTTAAGACGCAATAAATAATTTGTTAACATGAAAAAAATTAAATAAAAGTGTATTTTTCACTTGCATTATACATGTTTATGAGACAAAGTCTCCGGCTCATCGTGTTCCTCAACCGCCGTTCTTTGAAAAGCCATTGACACGCCAACATCGGAGCATCGACCTCTCCTAATGCATTGTTAAAGTACTATCATTTTCTCCTCTGTAGGTCGACATCATGCCACCATTAATGACACATCCAGCGAGTGCAACATCTTTGGCCCATTTCTGATTCATTACCATCGGTTCCAGAACCATCAGAGGATGTTTGCCAGATTTTCAAATACCAAAGAAAGGTAGTTTCGACGTTTGACCAAGCCTTGGAGATTCGACTGTTTGATCGACGAAGAGACCCCACCAGCGAACTCTTCTTGAAGAACAAAGTGCATGGATATATAATTTGATCATTAAAAATTGTCAGACCATGGGACCCCAGTCAAAAGTGGATTGCGCGTGCCTCGAGGTGCATGCCAGCCAGCCAAAGACAGAATCTGGCCTGGGAAAAGATGAAGCTACATGTGTCATGGTGAGATTCATTTTGTAATTCGAGCGTCTGATTGAGGTAGGGGTTTTATTACCTTCATTTTTAAATAAAGTTTATTTAAAAATTATTTATTTAAATTGTTTATTTAATACTTCCATAGTTTATTTGTTTATGAATTGTTTAATTTAAATTATGTTGCTTTTATGGATTTTACGAATAATATGGATTTGATGATTTAATTTTATTTAGAAATGTTCCATGGGTATTTGGATAAAATTTTACATTACACACATGCCATAGGATCACACATGAGGTCAATTTGTTTGATTAAATATGTCAGGACTACCGTTGGCGAAAGTCCATAAAGTATGGTGGACTAGACTACTGTGGGTTAGACCCATAAAACCTATGTGGGGATATTGATGGTCCTAAGGCTTACGTGGTATATGATGTTAGGCTCTATAGGAGTCCTGAATGATAGGTGGGTATGATCGCCTCTGGTGTAGCGACTATAAATCCCGTGTAAAAAATATGGAGGACTACCATTGGTGAAAGTCTATAAAGTACTCTAATGTGTTACACATTGCCAATTTTGTTGTAAGACTACTCTGGGAGACACATTTTTGGATTGCGATGTGTGATTATATGTGTGGATATGGTTTCTATTTTTTTCCATGATATTTGAGATACTTATAATGATTTCATGATTTTGTTCAGATATCTTTAAACATAGCAATTTTGGAAAACCAATTGTAGACACTGCATTTTTATGGCCCAATGATGAGACTTTTTTTTATAGGGACACCACTTGGAAAGTTTGGGAAATTTATAGCTGGAAGAGAAAAGAAACTCCAAAGTACTCCAAAAGAACAGCCAAATCCAGACATAATCACCAAAAATGAAACTTATAAAAGGCCAAATATAGCCAATGTAAGGCCGGACATAAACCTATGTAAGGTCGGATATAGCCTAAGGCCGAATATGTGTCAGGTTTCCAGATTTGCTGAACGATTCTCATATTTCCTTCTTAACCAAATTCCATTTCTACCACCTTCCAAAAAAACCACTTTCTTCTCTATTGCTTTCCATAACAATTATTTTCCTTATTAGAGGAGATTTTCCTCTCCTTATTAACTAGAACCTGACATTATAAAAACAAAGCTGAAACATAGGGGGATGATCATAAAAAACAGAGAGTCTTTCTTGAGACACACACATACATCAAACAAAACCATAAATTGAGAGACTTAAAAAAGAACAAAACCCAAAACCCAAAACAGAATAATCAAAACTATGAATTTTCTCCAGTAAGAAATCCCGCAACCAATCTAGACTTTTCCATAGGCGTTTTCTGAGCCAGCAATACTAAAGGTACGACCTGAGGGCACCCTACTTCCTATTCTCGTATTTTCTATTTCTCGTCTGACACAGTATATCCGACATGATATAAAGTATATTTGGTGTCCGGCCAGACATAAAAATATCACACAGTGAATTTGGCTACTTGTATTTGCTTCATAGTGGTATATAGGATGGAAACCATACCTAAATTCAATAGCCGATTTCAAATAGGCGGTAATATGGTCTGCACTTGGGATACAACTCCATATACCACTTGGAAATAGTTACGCTCATCTTTTCTATTGCTTCATCGTTTATGTTATATATGATTGCTCTGTTTTTTATTCTATTATTGTTATGCATCTTATGGCCACTGGTTTTAGACATGTCATGTCTTGTTATTTGTTTCCATACATGAGTCTGTGTTTCTGTCTTACGTAATATATCTGGCTACACTTGCATAATGTGTGGCAGGACATAAATGTGACAATGATTATCCGACTAGACTTACTTTATGATAATGAATATCCAGTCGACTAAGGATAATGTCCGGCCAAGCTTTTACGAAGCCAGGCAAATGAGACACGTATTATAAATTATTTAATTATTATTTTGGAATGTTTATATTTATCAATTTAACTCTATTTCTTATTATGATTGTGTTGTGTGCTATATAAATTGTTATTGCATGTGATTGTATTATAAGGCACGTGAATCTTCTTTTCGAAACTTGATATTATATTGGCATCAGTAAGGGAAGATTCCAAATCCAAAAGGGCTTAAGGTCGACCTTGCAAGAGGTGTAGTGCGGTCTTAAATCATTCACAGTGTCTTATACTGAGTGACGACTCCTTAATTCTTGGATTAGTCTCGCGTGGGCTAATTATACTCTCTACAAGCTGCAAGCCCAAAAGTTTCATGGTCGTCGACGTCATAGGCATAGCGAAAAGTTCCAAATTTCATCCTGATTGATTCATTAAGTCCCGATTTTATTTTATTTGTAAAATAAACTAAAACACATCAAAACGTTCATAAAACTCGAAAAACTATACAAAATATTAAATAAAAAAGGGGCGGTAAATATCGAAATATTTTCCGCTCACCACACCCCCAAACCTAATATTTTGCTAGTCCTCGAGCAAAACAACAAAATAAAATGTAATAAACAATAAAAATTAAACTAAGCCACTTTCGTAGGGATCATGGTTGGATTTAGCGTATGCAACAAGCCTTTAAACCTCTAGTTGTCCCTAGTGGACGAGTTGTAGTCACGTGAGGGCTTACAATGATGATATCGACAAACGTCAATCTAATGCACACAAAAGCAAAAAGACAAAAGAAAAGAGAATAAACAAGTTAGTGACTAAACAAATGAAACTTCTTATCCAAGTTAATATCTGTTTTCTTTCTTTCTAAATTACTAAATAATTAAATTCTCCGATTATTTTTACCATTATTTATATACACAACCAACAAAGTATTAATCAACTCATTGTGCCCACAATATTCATAAGTGTAGTTGAAAAGAGAGTTATATTTTTATCCTAAAGTTATATCAGAATTCACATATTTTTTAGCAATGGAATTCTTTTTCTGATTTTTATTTATTTATTTATTATTTTTTACAATATTTTCAATCCATATATCAAGCTTTAGGTCAATGACTCCCAAGACAATTGGCTTTAGGGCACTAGGTGTTAAGACACCCTTACAGACTTAATTACTCAGATTTCATATATCTTCCTTTTTTTTTTTTTTTTTTATAACATCTTCAATCCATATAGCAAGCTTTGGGCCAGTGACTCCCAAACCAGTTGGTTTTAGGGCACTAGGTGTTAAAACACCCCTTCGGACTTAATTACTCGGATCTCAGATGTTTTTTTTAATTAATATACATATTTTTTTTAAATTTCCATCATTTTTTTAGATGATTCCTCCAATTAAACTAGAGCACTAAATATTATAAATTTTCAATTACATCTCATGGCTGTATGTTACCATACATATTGATAATACCTGTCAATTGAGCATATGAAGATCCATTTTAGTCAGTATTATGGAGAATTCACAAATTAAATAATTCAAAAGGAAATAAATAAAAATTAATCTGTTACGAAATAGTTTGAGATACGTCTTAGGAGTGGAAATTCCTTACTCAGCTATCTCACACCAATTTCACCTGATTAGTCAAATTAAAAACACAAAAACACAAAATATATATTTTTTTTTATTTTTTTTTGAAAATTTTTTACTAAAATTCAAATAAAAACAACACAACAAAAAAATAAAAATAAGATCTAGTCAACTATTCTCCTCCCCCAAACCTAATTGAGACATTGTCCTCAATCTCTGAAAAAGTAGAAGAAGAGTTAGAAAACAGTACCTGATTAGATGAAATTCTACATCTTAAAAAGAAATTTAAAGGTTAAGATCCAGATTTATCCTACGCTTTTTACCACGATCATTATCAGACCGGTTAATCTTGGAAAGGATAGGGTCTATTTCTGGTTCAAATGCTAAAATCATGAGCAGTTCTGGCAGTGAAAATGATATCTTTTACAGGTTTTGACACGAACCCATTTCTCCGGGCATCATCAAGAAACAGAAAAAGAAAGTCATAAAATCCATCAACATTAAACAGTCCAATCGGTTTCTGGTGTATATTCAAGTTTGCCCAAGATACTACTGTAAAAATTTCCTCCATTGTGCCCAAGCCACTTGGCAAAGAAATAAAAGCATCAGCACGATAAATCATTTCAACCAGTCGTTCAGACATACCTCGTACAATAAGTTCCTGTCCATTTGATGGTCCTATAAGTTTCACCTCTGCAAAAGGTTTTGGGATGATTCCTAGAACTTGACTACCTCCTTCCTGTACGACCCTTGAAACGCACCTCATTAGTATAAGATTGCCACCGCCATATACTAGGTGCATATTCCTTTCAGCTATGACTCTAACCAATTCCTGTGATGCCTCAACGAACTTTGGTTTAGAACCAACACTAGTACCGCAAAACACATAGATGTTTACAACTCGTCTTCTTGAAGTTGCTTCTATTTTTTTTTCTCAACTCTGGATGTCTTCAAGAGTGCAATGATGAGCTGAATTTATAGAATCTGAAAAGGGTGAGTAAAAATAGCACTAGTACCTGCCAAATGACAATTATTAGCTAAACAGTAAAATATATCGTGAAAGTCAAAGTGTATGGATCATGTCAGAGAAAATAAAAGAAAATCACAAAACAAATCACAATTATTAGATAAATACAAAGAGATAATAATATTTACAGGAAGTAATGGCTTGATTGACATCTATGCGTCAGGGACAAGCTTCCATTCCAATTTTCTTATAAATTGGCAAACAGGGTCTTTAAAGTCAGATTCCCGAGAATTAATTGTTGTCTTTCTTTTCGAAATTAGGTATATAACATGTGAATTACGTAATGCACATATCCACTGGGATGCGTCTCAAGAGTCAATGATATGTCATCTAAAGACTCCTTACTCAAGTCATCCCTAATGAATTAAATTTTATCTTCACGGTTATCAGACACCATTCCTGAAGAACGACAACGAGTATTACATGTCATGCATGCACATTTATAGCAAACATCCATTCTTTTAGCTATTCGTTTCTTATCATAGGTGCTTCTTCCTAAACCAAGTAGATATGAAATAAAAGAGTCAGAGGACTCACCTGCCAATCGGACACATGCTTTAATTAACCAACGAATGTCATTAGGAATACCTTTGAACATCAGAAGTCTCATTCGTTCCATGCGAGCTTTGTAGACTTTCATCAAAGAGTTTTAAGGGAGAGAAAGAAATTACTTGTGAAGATTTACGAGAACGTCTTACATCATGTCTGTGACTTAACCTACAAAATAAAACACACAAAAGTAAAATACACCAAATCTGAATATATACACAAATTACAGGGGTTGCCTCCCTGCTAGCGCTAAGTTTAACGTCGTCAGCTAGACATGACTACCCGAATGTTAGGCTAGATCTGAATGTGTGACACTTTCTTTTTGTCGCTCCAATGATTCTCCTAGGAGTCCTTGACACACTTACTTTTAACCTTGAATGTTTCATTAGAATTGGTATCATGTAACTCAACAGTTCTATCTGGTAAAACTTGAGTGATTAAGAATGGACCTGACTACCATGATTTTAACCTCTTAAGGAAAAATTTCAACCTTGATTTGCTGAACAATACCCGCTGTCCCGGTTCCAGTTGTATGCGCACTAACTTCTTATCATGTCTCTTCTCGGCTTTTTCTTTGTATAATTTGGCATTCTAGAAAAGATGTATGTGAAATTCCTCCAATTCGTTGAGTTGATGGAGCCTTTTCTCTTCAGTTGCTTGCAGTTCAAGATTTAACTTGTTCAGTGTGCAGTACACTTTATCTTCAGGCTCAACAGGTTGATGACATGCTTTAAGTTTGTCAGTGGAACTTTGCATTGCATCGGAGTTCTGGATGGTACTATTTATCACATCAAGTCTGAAACATTCCTCATTATTTTCATCATTCGGGAATTCTATGGCTTTGAAAATATTGAATTTTACTTCTTGGTCATGTACCCTCATGGTTAGTTCACCTTTTTATACATCAATAATGGTTCGACCTGTAGCTAGAATGGTCTCCCGAGGATCATGGGCACGTCTTCGTCTTCCTCCATGTCAAGGATAATAAAGTCTGCTGAGAGAATGAGTTTGTCGACTTTGACCAGCACATCTTCAACTACACCTCTCAGAAATGTGAGTGATCTATCAGCAAGTTGCAGAGAGACCGATGTGGGCATTGTTTCTGCAATTTGCAGTTTCCTGTAAATAGAAAAAGGCATCAAGTTAACACTAGCACCTAAATCACATAAAGACTTACCAAAGTTATGTTCTCCTATGGTGCAAGAGATGGTGAAACTGCCAGGATCTTTCAACTTTGGGGGAAGCTTCCTCTGAATGATGGCGCTGCATTCTTCTGTCAATGCTACTGTCTCGTAATCTCTCAATCTCCGCTTTCGTGACATAATATCTTTCATGAATTTTACATAGCTGGGCATTTTTTCCAACGCTTCTGTAAATGGAATGTTGATATGCAGCTTTTTGAAGATCTCAAATAATCGAGCAAACTACTTGTCTAGTTTTTTTTTTTCTGGAGATGCTGTGGAAAAGGTGGAGGTGGAGTGAATCTTTCTCGATCATTTGATTTTGCCTCTTTTTCCTCCATCTGTTAATCTGCTTCACTGCTCTCTTTTGGAACTTCCTCAACAATTGTCTTGACTCTAATATTTTTGTTGATTTCAGAATGCTTTTCAAAGTGATGGCATGACATTAATCCGTCCCCATTGTAGGCATTGCATTTTTACACATTAGCCCAATGATGAGCTCGTATGGAGGCAACTACCTCTTTAGTCATGAAAGTCGCGGGAAACGGACGCTGGAAGGGTAAAGTTGGAAATTAGCATTTTGTCAGATTTAACTCGCTTGTTTCGCTTCGGGTTCGCTTGTTGGACCTCTATTTTAAAACACACCAAACCCATTAAAACATATCTCACAAATTAAATAATTAAACATTTAAAATACATGTCACAACTAAATAAATCCAATTAAATTAAATAAAACACATGTCACAAATTAAAATTCATTTCCCAAATTAAAATATTCAAATTAAATTCCATAAATAACATTCCTAATTAAAATAAATCACATTCCTAATTTAATTAAATCACCTACCAATTTAAATAAATCATATCCTAATTAAAAAGAACAAATCAAATCAATTCCCCTAATTAAAAGATTTCCTTATCATATACTAAATTAAAAGATATCCCCAATTAATACATAAATCATATTCCTTCTCCAACAAGGTAAACCTCCTCCCTTGGCCTATAAAAATAACCCTTCTCCACACAAACCAAACCCTGGCTGGCTGGCTCATCCTCACAAAAATCACAAAGTCCCTCACGCCATTGCTTACACACGTTCAGAGCCTGCACTTCCTATTCACGAAAGACTCTCACCCTCACGTTAATCAACCACGCCAGCCACAAGCCCCTTTCCACAGCACCTTCACCCACTCACGTAATCCTCAGCCTCATTCACGGCACCCACTAGTACAAGCATCAAAAACCCTACACGCCACTAGCCTCAAAAACTCCATCACGCCCCCTGCCCCTTTCCTTCCACTCAATCAGCCCTCAGCGCACACCTGCCAACGTCCAGCCAACTCACTTCATCTCACCACACACGCCACCTGCCCTCTTCAAGCCCTCAATTCCACACGCCACCTGCCCTCACAAGCGCCCAGCTCACAACCACTAAAAAAAACACATGAACCCTTCACGCTAAAGCCTCACAAAGACACTTGCCCTTTGATCGCACGAGCCCTTGCCTCACAAAGCCACCAGCCCTTTCGTCCACTACTTTCTACCTTCCAATTCCCCCCCTCGCCTCACGCTAATCACGTCTTCACACACACTGCAGCCTCACGCCCAATTCGGTCCCAAAACCAGCCCAGTTCAGCTAAAAAATGGTCCCCAGAAATTGCACAAAACAGTAACAAAAAACAGCCCAAAACAGTCCCCAAATCTGCCCTAAACAGTGACCAGAAGATACCCCTCAAATAGCAGCCAAATAGAGTGAAAACAACAGCCCAAACAGCAAGGAAAAACATCGGATCAGTGAACCATAAAAGTTATGGAACATCAACCCTTCCGACGGCCGTGTAACGCGCTTTCGAGAGACGACAAAAGAGGTTAGACCTGAGGGCACCTTTTTACTTATCTTCTTTATTTTTGTTTTATTTATTTTGATATATAATTGCATGAGAGTCGTTTGAAGCATGATGTGATCGTTGGATGAGCGGGATATGTGTTCCCTTTGTGGTATATCGGATGGAAACCCGGACGTAAATTCCATAGCCGATTCCGAATGGACGGTAATATGGTCTGCACTCGGGATACAATGCCACGTACCACTTAAGATACATGTATCTCGTCTCATCCAAATTTGTATTTGAGCATGCTATAGTCTTTAGGTTATTTGTTTATTATTAAAGCATGGTTTAATTTAGTTTTGTTATTTATTTGTTAAAGCATGTTTAGGTTGTTCTTTACGCATGTTCTTAGTTTATGATGCGTTTGGGTAATGATTTATACATGTTGATTTAATGGTTCAATATGCTTGTTGTGTTACATTGCTTGGAATTATTTGGATGAAAGCATGTTAGATCTAAGTACACTTGAGCATGAATTTTGAATAGATTCGGTTAGTTTATTGCACAAATTATATCATCACAAGTGACATAAGTAAGGGACCATTCCGAACCCAACGGTTTGAGGTCTTCCCTTGCGAGGGGTGAGTGCGGCCTTAAACCTTTGTCCCGGTTCACACCGGGTGGCGACTCCATGTTATTTCGTACTCTCATTTAGGCCTCGAGCCTAGAACAGCGTCGCTCAGGTTCTGTTGTCTACAGTCTGGCGACTCCACTGGGATATTAGAGAATCAGCCTCGAAATCATGTCTTGTGATGTGTATAATTTGTGCTTTAATTAATCGTTTCTATAGTGAGTTGAAAGGGGTGTAATCAAAGGCATTGTTAAGGCTAGGTAATGGTTCGATGTCTTCATTCACTCACTACTTTTTTATAAGGAAAAGCTGTGAAGACACCGAGATAATCATTACTTGTAGCTCGTCGTGACAGACTAGTTTGGAGGACTCGTTGTTTATTCCTGACACCAAGCGATAAGAGCCTAAGGGGCTTGGGTACTTAAGAGAGCCTCGCTCCACCCTCCCTCTGGGGAATCTACAACGGGAAATCCATTCGACAGTTAGTCACACACCGTAACTCGTTGGCACGTACCGTAAGGTATAAAAAAGGTGCACTCACTTGGTCGCTTGAACCCTTGTGTGGGGAGTCCTAGTTGTGGGTAATCCTTCGTCAAACGAGAGCCTTTGTCCACACTCCCGTAAACCCACATGTGAACCATAGTTGTATGACCTATTGGGGCAACCCTTTATGCTTTTGATAACCCCATGCATATTGTGTCTCATACATCACATGCATCTCATGCATACATGCATCATGTTAACCCTCGTGTCTTAAAAGCCATCATAGATATGCGTTGGGTTAGGAAAAAAAAAGACTTGTCAAAGAAGAGTTTAACAAACATGGATATCGTGGAAAAGGAAACCGAGGAACAAAGAACTTTACTGCAAGGATAGAAAGACCATTGGGGGGCCTTCCAAAAAAAGAGAAAAAAAAAAGAAAAAAAAAAGAGAAAAAAGTAAGAGAAAAAAGAAAAAAAATTGTTTGTTTTCAGTCCTTGATAGTTAGACATAAGTCTGATGATGAAACTGATTGCCTTAGGGTGAAGCCTTAGAAACGATAAACCTTTTACGTGCTTTTATCTGATAATTTGAAATAATTGATCTATGTTAGACTCGTAAGCACTTGATTATGGTTCTTAGCAGTGAAAACCTGAGTAGTTAGCAAAGTGACTAGTTGAAGAAACTGTAGGTCGGTGAATGACCGTTTGCTTAGATGTCTATCTTGATTTGCTGATGTTATGATGTGTGGTATGGTTGAAAATGAAAGAAAAGTCTCTAAAGAAAAGAATTGAACCATCTATAACCGATAAGCGTGAAGCTACCCATGGGCGAGTATTAGGACCACCATGAGGAGAAATGCTACCTTAAAGGGTAGGTGTGTTGAAAAAAAGAGAAGGAAAAAAAAAGAGAAAGAAAAAAAGAGAAAAAAAAAAGAAAAGACAAGAAAAAAAAGGTTCAAAATGAAAAGAAAAAAAAAGAAAGAAAACCATACCACATTGAGCATAGAAAAGCAACTGCAGGCATAATTGAGATATCTAGGTTGGTTTGACCCACCGACCATAATTTTTGAAACAAAATCATTGAGTTGGCTTACCTGGGAATGAATCCGCAAAGGAACCTTTGCACAAACACACTTTGAGTCTGGCTTAGATAATTTATTCAAAGACTTGGATTTGAGTTGCATCAAATATTTTGAAGGTTCTCTGGTTTCAATACTGAGCATTCTTTGAGGGCAATAATATGTGTAACTATTGGGACTATTTCGTAGCATGTAATATAGTATGATGATATGGAAGGCCCCACCATGTGGTTAATCTTGACCTAGTGTAAGCAGCGGAAAGCAGAAGCTAAATCAAATACTGGGGGCGACCAGTCTACCACATCGCGAATCAAGGACGTAACAAGATATTGAGTCATGAGACTATAAAGACGGCCGAGCAATCACCAGGAGAACTGGCGGAAAACCTAACCCAGCGGGATAGGAAAATCATTCATGCATGCATGCATACACGTAACATATTTTGCATTCTTTTTTGTGTTTGTTTTGTTTTTCACAGGTTTCAAAGAAGAAAAAGAGAAAGCGGCAAAGACAAGCCAACCAGAATCAGCAACATACGAGTAGTAGTTTTGGGGATCAGTCCCAGGGCTGAGGCCCATATCAGTATCAGCATGGGGGCGAGGCCCACATCAGTATCCGTTTGGGGTGAGGCCCATATCATTATCAGCATGAGGCGAGGCCCACATTAGAGTCATCATGGGGGCGAGGCCCATATCAGTATCAGTTTGGGGCGAGGCCCATATCAATATCAGTTCAGGGGCGAGGCCAATATCACTAACAGTTCGGGAAGAGGCCCCTATCAGTATCAGCTTGGGGGCGAGGCCCACAACATCAATATCAGATTTGGGGATGAGTCTCAGGGTCGAGACCCACATCAGTGTCAGTATCAGATTTGGGGGATGAGTCCCGGGGCGAGGCCCACATCAGCATAAGTTTCGGGAATGAGTCCCAAGGTTGAGACCCACATCAGTTTCAGTTTTAGGGCGAAGCCCACATCAGTATCAACTCAAGACTGAGGCCCACATCATCAGAATTTTAGAATGAATCCACGGAATGAATCCCAAGGCTGAGGCCTACGACGTCGGAATTTGGAATGAATCCAGGGAATGAATCCCAGGGCCAAGTGTTGGATAATATGACCCATAGCGTCACTATTTGTACAGATCACGGTGTTGTACAAATTAACTATGTGACAAGGAAATTGCACTCTCATCATTTATGATTAGATCAGCATATATGTATAAATGAAGAGAGGTCCATATGATTAGTTCATGGATTGAGATGATATGAGACAGTATCAGTCCACGAAGGATTAATCATTAAATATCCCTAGCCGGAGTATTATCGAGACAGGACATCGATAATGCGGAATAGGCTAGTATTGCACTTGTGCACGTTGTGAGGGCACAACGACAAAGTTCTCATATATTTAAGTATTGGATACTTATGCAAGTGCGATAGGAGGTTGTGTTTCACCGATGGTACGGGAAACAGCTTCGCTCTGGATAGACCCCTCGGAATCCCATTGGTATTATGACTATGTGTCTATGGGAGGCCGAAATCAAGGTAGGTGTGTATAGTCTTAACCTGATACTTGCATCGCTAATACTTGCGATAATCAGTAGACTTTGGTCTTGGTGGTACAGGGCTTTAACCGGTTCTGCGTACACCGCTTCTGGGTTTATCAGAGAGTCGTAGTGTATTGGGTGTGATGTCGAGACGGAAGTATCACTTCAGTTATAGTGGAGATGATGTCACGCAGGATACTGTATTAGTGCTCTTAAGTGCTGGCCGGCCATCAAGATATTATGACAAGGTCATGTATATCCGATTATAGAGACTAGTTACCAGACATCCGACATGTGCTTCGGACGGGGCAGACACTTATCCAGCCCCAGCCCTAGCACGTGACTATCCGATACTGGGCTGATATACACAATACTATGGTATACTACGCTTGATACAGATCTATATATTCCTGTAAGAATATTTCTGGAGAATTGGGTAGGCATGGCGCTTTGCTAGAAGCCAACCTTGTCTTGTAAATCGGTATGAACGTAGTACGAGGTACTTACGTGTTCGGATAGTCCGACGACCGTATTTACTGCCAACATATCCGGAGATCTCATGGGTCGCTTCCTGAAGATTCACCGATGACGTATGACTCGCACTTTAATTAATCTGAGATTAATTAGAAGAGAGAGAAAATTAATCTGGGATTAATTGTGGAGATATTTTATCTGGGATAAAATATTAATTAAAGAGAGAGAACGATTAATTTGGAATTAATCGATAGAATAATATATTCGATATATTATAAGAAATTGGATTTCGACGCGGAATTAAAATTAGATTTTAATTCGGGCGAACGAATTAATTTAGAATTAATTCGTTAGCGACGTGAATAGTGATTTCGCTAGGCGCAATCATTTAATTACGATACGACGGAAAATTCGTTAATTTGGAATTAGTGAACCCGAGCCCGAGAGTGATTGCGAGCGCATTCGCATTTCGAATTCGAGTGCGGCACGCAAGTCACATCAAGCGTCAAATCACTAGTCGCGTCAATTGTCAAATCAATTGTCACTTTGAGTGATGTGACTTGACAACATGTCACTTTATTAAAGTGATGTGATGTGACTTAAAGTAAAAGAAAAAGTGATGGGTGAAAAGGTGAAAAGCATTGATTGTCTTTTGCTTTTTGTTTTTTGCTATAAAGAAAATGTTTAATATATATATATATTTATTTGTTTTTGGAAAATAAATAAAAAAGATATATGTATTACATTTTCTTTTCCCTCTTTTACAAGATTCGGTCCTCTCTCTCTCCTTATTCACGATCTCTCATCTCCCTCTCTTTTCTTCTTCTTCATCTCACGGCTTCAAGCCGATTTCTTCTTGTCTTTGTTCTGGTTTGACCGAGCATTTGAGAAGCAAATGAAGAAGACAAGTGCTAGCACACACCTTGGGTTATACATAGGTGATAGGGAAACGAATTTGTGAGCTTGGAAAGCTTGAAGCTTGGAGCTTCAATGGAGTCTTGCATGGCCGATTTTGGAGCATCAAAAACAGCCCCCAACCGAGCAGTCCACTGTCAAGGAGAGCTACTGCCGAACTCAATGGAGGACGAAAATGGCTTGTGTTCTTCTTCGCATCAAAACCGACCATTGTGAGTATATTTCGCACCTCCTATGTTGTGTATTCATGCGTTTTCTTGCTTGATTTGTTGATCTTGGGACATATATTAGAACTCAACAATGGTATCTTGAGCTATTTTCAAGCATGAAACTTTTAGGGTTTGAAATTGGGGATAATCAATTGAAGCATGATTTGGTTGAATTGATTGATTAAGTATGCTTGTATGTTGATGAATTGAAGTTGTGCATGATCAATTTCATGAAATTGGATTGGATTCAATTTTCCCCAAATTTTGGGCATGATAAATTGGGTTTGATTTTAATAAATTGTGTTGGACACTATTTAATGTTAAAGTGCATGATCAAGTATGCTTGTATGTTGATTAATTGAAGTTGTGCATGATCAATTTCAAGAAAATTGGATTGGATCAATTTTCCCCAATTCTTTAGGTTGAACATGTAACTTGAAATTGGGTAAAATGTGTTTGAGCATGTTTTAATTAAATTGGATGTTTAAGTATGCTTAAAACATGTTTAATTGAGATTGTGTGTGATCAATTTCAAGAAAATTGGATTGGATCAATTTTCCCCAAATTAGAGGCATGACCGAAATTGGAAGAACCCTAATGTCTTGGAATTAATTTGTTTTTTTGATCATTGGATGACTTAAAACAATTGGGTAATGTTGTTTTGAAGTTCAATTGGATTGAATTTTGATTTGGAACATTTTTTCCCTTTTAAAGTGGCTTGGCCGAATCTTAATGAACATGAAATTCATTGTGATTTTTTGTTTTAATTCATTGGATGAATTGAATTGATTTGGGAAATGATGATTGTGGATTCAATTGGATTGAAACCGAATCGGATTGAAAAACCCCTAATTGCCGAGACTTAAAGCATGTAAATTGGGTTTGATTTTAATAAAAATATGTTGGACACTATTTAATGTTAAAGTGCATGATTAAGTATGCTAATTGATGTTTTAGAAATATTAATTGGGTGATTAATTGTGTATTACACTTAGGTTAATTAATTATGGAATTTAGAATTTTATAAGTTAATTAATTGGGCTTTTTTGGAAATTGGGCCTTTAAGTTTGTAATTGGGCTTTTGGGCTTGGTTGTACCAAGTTAGGTTTAGGCCAATTTGGTTGGATCCAATTGGGCCTAAAACCGCATCCATAAAGTCCAATTATGACTTAATGGACTTTAATTATTTAATTGGGCCTAATGGGCCAAAATTAATTTAAAGGCTTATGGGGTAACTCCCGGATTGGATTTTGGTTGTTCGGTTTGACCCGAGTTGACCAAAAGTCCACGCCTTATAGAAATTAATTAAAAGCCCATTGGACTTTAATTAAATAAACATTAGATGTTAATCGGGCTTTGAGACCCGTTGCGATTAAATTTGGAATTTAAGTCGTAAAGGTTCGTTAATAAAAGTGTAATATTTAATTTGGAATTAAATAGTGAATTAGAATTAAATGCGTATTAAATTGGATTTAATTATGTAGTTTAATTTAATTCAAGAATTCGTACTTTGAGTACTTATTCGCAAAACGAGTTTGACTCGAGCAAAAATCAAATCGTTGTTTGAACATTGGATGATCACTAATTATCAGATTAATTAATTGGATTAGATTGATTGATAACATGCTTGTATGAATACATGGTTGCGATGCATGAATAATGTATATCAGATGGATATTAGTCGGGTGGGATAATTTTGGAAATTGTAATAAATTTGATTTATTAATTGGACCTGCGTGTCCAGCCTTATCACCTCTATACTCTTTGTATTCTCTTCTCACCTATTTCCCTCAATGTAAATGAGGTTTCTTTAGAAGTGTAGTGTAACGGGTAGAAGTAAGTACATGTGCTAGTTTTGGAGAGAGAAAATGAGAGATTTGATCTAGGATCAATGTAAAGTATCCATCCGCATATCATTATTATTTTATCATATGCGCTTTATTATGTGTTTAGAATGCATGTTTAAGGGTGTATGATGATGAGACCTTAACAAAGATAATAAATTGGTAGCCAATTGCACGCGAAAAACCCTCGTTCAATATCAAGTGTTTTTCCTTCCATTGAGTGATTCTTACTCAAGATCCGAGATTGGCAGGGGTTGTTGGCCAAAGTCAAGCCCTTGTCCGTCAAAGATGTGTTTTAATCACGAGGCTTTGTTCCATATCGGTGTCGTGTCCAAGTTGTGGTTTGTTGGCCAAAGTCAAGACCACTTCTTGTCCATAGACATTGATTACGAAGCTTCCATGTCAATGGGTCCGCGCTTGACTGGGATCACTAGGTTTGTTGTGCCAAAGCCAAGGCCTAGTTGATTCAGAGGAAAAAGGTTAGGTAATACATTGGATGTATTGGCATATATAAGATATATGTTTAGGATTTGGATATCCGCCTACTGGATCTAGGAATTGGATGAGATCCAATTGATCTTCGAGATCTACCTAGTTAATTATCATACAATTTGTTGGCCAAAGTCAAGATTGTGTGATATTTAACGGGATCCTAGCCCACTAGGAAACACGGTTTCCCGAGTACTCGACAGAGGGTTAGAGGCTCGCCGAAAAATAGTGGGAGGCAAGAATTGAATTTGCAATACTCGTTCAATTACTCGCCATACGCGCTCATTCAATTATTTCGTCGTAATATTAATGTTAGTTGGACTAATATTTAAATTGTTGTTTTAATAAACAGTTGGACTGTATTATACTTGATTATATAATTAGATTATATTAATCAATATATTTGAATTAATTAATTTCAGTTTACAGTTGATTTTATAATTGGATTATAGTAATCAATGTAATTGAGGTTAATTAATTGGATTATATTTGATTATATAGTTGGACTATTATAATCATTATAATATATATAGTACCACTAATCGTTGATTAAATAGTTGGACTATTGTAATCAAGATAAAATTGAAAAGTTGGATATTTAAAATATAATCTGGGATTAAAATATTTTAAATTTTAATTTTCAAATTGGGAATAAATAATAGGTTACTTTATTTGATAAAATAACTTATTATACCTTAAGCCCAAAATTAAGCAAAATAAGTAGAGCATAAAATCTTTGGAAGATTTATGTGATGATGACTTTAATGCTTAATTTAATATACTTGTCATAAATCTAATTTTAGATTTAAGAAGTATTAAAATTGCAATTTATAATTCTTGGAGAATTAATTGACTATTCTAGAGGAGATAAAGTCAAAGTTTGCAATTGGGCATGTAGCACGAGGTGCACATCGTTTCGATATTCCGAAACCCAAGGCTTGGCCAAAGGTTTCTGAAATATTGAAAAGATAATTGAAATATCCCAAAGTGACTACCATTTGGATATGGCAGACACGAAGGAATTAAAGAAAGGGCAAGACTCTTACTTTAAAAATGTTTGTCTTAGTTATGTTCACAGCTAGTATTGAAATTAGATTTTAATACTTAGTATGGTACATAAAATATATGTATTGATGTTCAGAATCTGTTTTGAGCAGGATACTGACTTCAAGCTGAGATTGCTCTGCGAATCGGAAACGGGACGAAAGTCGTTGTTTCGACCGTAGATACCTAAGTTTAGGAACTACCCTTCGGGTGTGTACTTAAATTAGGAACTGTTATAATGTAACTAGTTTGACTAGAGACATTATCTCTATATCAGTGTTTAATCTGTTGCGGATAAAACCTTTATATTATAGAACACTAAGTGTTTTATATATAAAGATGATACTGAGATAATACATTAGATGTAATAACAGAATTTATATTTTGAATATAAATAAAATCTCAAACATATAAAATGACAAATAAATAGCTCAAATTGATTTGATCAATAGAGACTTATTTGTGGCATTGTTGTCTGGGACACAATTATACAAGACTCGTATATCCACACTTTTGAAGAGTGGATACTAGGACTGATTTGACTATTCAAATAAAGTCTACGAATCTAGTTTGTTAGGTAAAGTACCTAAAACACTGTTTACTTGGTAATAGTGTAAGTGCCACTGATCTATTAACCCTATTCATGGTGAAGTAAGTGGGCCCATATCTAGCTAGGCTAGATGTGAACATGAATATTTCGTGACCTTAACGGATGTGGCATCACGTTATGGTTATGTGTTTCTTTTGAAGAACACAAATCAGAAACTTTTAGAGTTTCGACACAAAATAGACAAACAGATCGGCTATAGTATTATACCGTCACGGTAAGACCGTAATGAAAATACTTAAGCAATAAGTTTCTTATATACTTGAAATAGTATAGTATTCTTTCAAATGAGGACTCCTCCCAGAACACGTCAAAGTGACGGTGTTTCCGAACGGATTAGCCGTATCATGTTAGACATGATAAGGCTAATCATGAGTCACTCTGAGCTACTATTTCCTTCAACGGATAAGTTTTAACAGTGCAATAACTTATTTAGAATAAAGTTCCATAATAATCTGTTTGACAGATTACATATTAGATATGAACGGGAAAGAAACGAGTGAATTTAGAATTAATTCGCCAGCGACGTGAATAGTAATTTTGCTAGGCATAATTATTTAATTAAATTGGTTTTAATTACGTCGCAACGGAAGGTTCGTTAATTCGAAATTAACGAACCCGAGCCCGGAATATTTTTCGGGCCCACTCGCATTTTGAATTAAAGTGCGGCCCACAAGTCATATCGCAAGTCACATCGCCTGTCACTTTAGTGATGGAAGTCATGTCACCTTTTTGTGATTGACAACCAGTCACTATTCATGATGGGAGTTGTTGAAGGCATTGAATGCCATTTTCCCTCCATTTTGCCTTTTGCTTTTTGGAAAAGTAAATACCAAAAAAGGATGTAGGATTTTGGTATTAAGTTTTTAGAAACACAAAAAAAACTCTCTATCTCTCACTTTTCTCACCATGGCCGAACGGCCTTCTTCATTTTTTTCTCCATTTTGGGCGTGAACCTAGGGTTCATCTCTTTGATTTTTGATTCAAAAATCACAAGTGCTAGCACACACAATGAGTCATTCAAAGGTGATAGGGAAACCAATCCTTGAGCTTGGAATCAACACTCAAAGCTTGGAGCTTGAATATAAACAAAAGGGAGGGCTTGGCCGAATACATAAAGGAGCAAAATTTTGTGTGTTCAACGCATCCACTTAGCCGATCAAAGTAAGTATTTTCCGCTACTTTACTTGTTGTATTCGCACATTTCATTGCTTAATTGACCTTGGTTTGACCTAGAAAACCCAACAATGGTATCTGAGCGGTTATTAAGCATGAAATTGAATTTAGGGTTCTTAACTTTAATTTGGTTAATTTTGATTTGAGCATGTTTTTGGCAAATTGTTTGTTTGAGCATGCTTATAATATGTTAACTTTGAGTTGTGCATGATCAATTTGAAGAAAAATTAATTGGATTAATTTTCCCCAAATTTTGAACCATTTTAGCTCTTGGTGATTTTTGAATTTTAGACAATTGGATATGTTTAAAATGCATGGGATATATTAATTTGTGATTTAATTGGATTGAAAACAAAATTGATATAAAAATCTCCAATTGTCGAGAGCCTTAAGAGCATGTTGGGATTGATTTTGCTTCAATTTGTGTTGGACATAAATTGGTTAATTAAAGCATGATTAATTATGTAAATTGGTATTTTGGAAATGTTGATTTAAATAATTAATTATGGCTATACACTTTAATTGATTAAATTATGATATTTGGGATATTGGAATTTAATTAGTTGGCCTAAATTTGGAATTGGGCTAATAAAGTTGTATTTGGGCTTAATGGGCTTAGTTGGGCCAAGTTTGGTTTAGGATAATTGGTTGGATCCAATTGGGCCTAAAACCATTTCCATAAAGTCCAAATATGATTAAATGGGCCTTTACATTTAATTGGGCCTAATGGGCCTAAATTGATTTTTGGTAAAGGGTGATTCCTTATTGGGCTTTGGTTGCCAAAGTCCATGCCTTATAAATTAATTGAAAGCCCATTGGACTTTAATTAAATTGACATTGGATGTTAATTGGGCTTTGAAACCCATTTAGATTAGATTTAGAATCTAAGTCGCAAAGGCTCATTAATAAAGTGTAATTATTTAATTTGGAATTAAATAAAGAATTAGTATTGAATACAAATTAAATTGGATTTAATATTGTAGTTTGATATAATTCAAGAATTCGTACTTTGAGTATTTATTCTTAAAACGAGTTAGACTCGCGCAAATCAAATCGTTGTTTGAACATTGGATGATCATTAATCAAAGATTAATTAATTGGATTAGATTGATTGATAACATGCTTTGTGTGAATACATGGATGTGATGTATGAATAATATATATCGGATGGATATTAGATGGGTGAGGGAAATTTTGGAAATTATTGTAATATATTTAGAATTTATTAAATTGGACCTGCGTGTCCAGCCTATTACCTCTTGACTCTTTGTATTTCTGTTCTCACCTATTCCCCTCAATGTAAATGAGGTTTCTTTAGAAGTGTTATGTAATTGGGTAGAAGTAAGATTTGTGCTAGCGGGAGAGAAGAAATGGAGAGATTTGTTATAGGAACAAAATGTTTTAAATATCCATCCACATATCATTATTAATTTATTTACCGCGCCTTATTATGCTTTTAGAATGCATGCTTAAGGGTGTATGATGAGACCTAATTAAAGATAATTAATTGGTTGCCAATTACGCGAAAAACCCTCAAAAAATATTAAGCGTTTTCCTTCCATTGAGTGATTCTCTCTCAAGATCCAATATTGGCACTGGTTTGTTGGCCAAAGTCAAGACCTTTGTCCATCGCGGATGTGTTTGAATCATGAAGGATTTGTTCCATATCGCATGTCTTGTCCAAGTGTGATTTGTTGGCCAAAGTCAAGATCACTTATTGTCCATCGACATCGATTACGAAGCTTTCCAAGGTCAATGGTTTCCGCTTAACTGGAATCATTAAGTTTGTTGTGCCAAAACCAATGTTAGTTGATTCAGAGGAAAAAGGTTAGAGAATATATTGGATATATTGGCATATATTAGATATGTGTTTCGGACTTGGATGTCCACCTACTAGATCTAGGAATTGGATGAGATCAATTGATCTTAGAGATCTACCTAGTTAAATATCATACAATTTTTGGCCAAAGTCAATATTGTGTTTTATTTAACGGGATCCTAGCCCACTTGGAAACTAAGTTTCCTGAGTACTCAACAGAGGGTTAGAGGCTCGCCGAAAAATAGTGGGAGGCAAGTATTAAATTTGTAATTTCGTTTAGATACTTGCCAATACGCGCTCATTTCAATTTTCGTCATTACATGAATATATTAGTTGGACTAATATTTAATTGTTGTTTCAAATTAAACAGTTAGATTGTACTCAAACTATTTCGTTTATAGTTGATTATATAATTGGATTATATTAATCAATATATTTGAATTTAATCAATCAAATAGTAGTTGATTATATAGTTAGACTATAGTAATCATTATATTCGATTGTACACGAAATCGTTGATTGGATAGTTGGACTATTGGAATCAAGATAACTGAAAGATTAGCGTTTAGAACATAATCCTAGGTGAAAATATTTTTAAATGGCTTTAATTTTCAGATTGGGAATAGAACCTCAGGGTAGTCCTGGGAACTGAGAAGTTATTCTATTTGATTGAATGACATCTCGGGCCTAAGCCCGGAGATGAGCAAATAGTAGAACATGATCTTTGGAAGATTCATGTGATGATAACTTTAGTGCTCAATCCGTTATGCTTGCCGCAAAAACTCCTTAATTTCTTCGTCAGAACTAAGGATTAGATCCTTATAGTATGATATTGAAATTGAAGGATCTTCATAGATCTATCCTTAGATCTTAGAAGTACTAATTACAATAGAAAACTCTTGGAGAGTTAATGGCTATGCTCAAGGAGACAAAGCCAGAGTTTGCAAAAGGCCAAGAAGTGCAAGGCGCATCTTACTTCGACATCCCAGAAGGCCAAGGCTTGGCCGAAGGCTTCTAGGGTGTGAATAAAAGGGCAAAGGCAAAATCATTACAGTCTTCTGGGAAGACAAAGGACATATCCCAAGACGTCTGCCTAAACTGTGGAAAACGGGTCACTGGATGCATGACTACCGTATGGACATGGCAGACGTGAAGGAAGAGAAGACGAGCAAGGCTCTGACTTCAAGTATGTTTGTCATAAACATGTTCACTAATAGTTACAAAATTGGATTTTTGATACTAGATGTGGTACATAAATATGTACTGATGTGCAGAATCTGCTGATGAGCAGGATACTGACTTCAGTTGAGATCGACCTGCGAGTTAAAAATGGGACGAGAGTCGCTGTTTTAACCGTAGAATCCTAAGTTTAGGAACTACCCTTTGGGCATGTACTTAAATTAGGAAACTGTTAAAATGTACCTAGTTTGACTAGAAACATTATCTCTATATCTAAGTTTAACCCGTTGCGGGTATACCTTCATATTCTAGAACACTAAGTGTTTTATTTTATAAGATGATATTGAGATAAACACATTAGATGTGAATAACAGTATTTATATTTTGAATATAAATAAATCTCAAACGTATAACATGACAAACAAATAGCTCAAACTGAATTAATCAGATAAGACTTATTTGTGGCATTGTTGCCTGAGACACATTAACAAGACTCGTATATCCACACTTTCAAAAAGTGGGTACTAGGACAAATTTGATTCTAATCAAATGAAGTCTACAAATCTAGTTTATTAGGCAAAGTGCCTAAAACACCTTTTACTTGGTAAAAGTGCTAGTGCCACCGATCTGTTAGCCCTTGTTCATAGTGACATAAGTGGGCCCATATCTAGCTAGGCTAGAGGTGGATGTGAATACTTTGTAACCTTTACGGATATGGCATCGCGTTATGGTTATCTGCTTCTTGTGAAACATAAATCGGAAACTTTTGATAAATTCAAAGAGTTTCGACACGAAGTTGACAGACAGACCGGCTAAAGTATTAAACCATCATGATTAGACCATGGTGGAAAATACTTAAGCAATAAGTTTCTCGACTATTTGAAAGAGCATAGTATTCTTTCATAGTGGACTCCTCTCGGAACACCTCATTATGACAGTGTATCCGAACAGAGAAACCGAACTTCGTTGGACATAATAAGGTTAATTATGAGTCGCTCTAAGCTACCATTTTCCTTCTAGGGATACGCATTAAACAATGCAATACTTATTTTGAATAAGGTTCCATAAAAATCTGTTTGACTGACTTCATATTAGATATGAACAAGATATAAACCGGATTTTCTCATTCCTGAAGATTTGGGAATGTTGGGCTTATGTTTGGATGATACCAAACTAGAACCCAAATCGAATAAGTGTCTAATTTGTAGGTTATCCTAGGGTAACCAAAGTATAGTACTTATACAACTCACAAGAGAACAATGTATTGTTGCTCTCCATGCGGTTTTCCTAAGAGGAATACCTAATGCAGTGGTAAGTGGGAGGAAAGTAAAATTCGATGAAAATCAGAGTAATGCTGTTCCAGGCACCGATTCCTTAACGGAACACAAACAGTTCATCAGGGATGAAACTGTACCACAATCTTCGAATACACAAGAACCGCATAAGTTGGAGAGAGTCAGAAAACAACCTGGGAGGTATGGGTTTCTGATCTCACCTCATAAAGATGTCAATTTTATTGAGGAACATGAACCGACTACGTATGGGGAAGTGATACAAGGTATCGACTCCCTATTATGGCAAAGTGCCATGATGTCCGAAATGGATTCCATGTATACCAACCAAGTTTGGACACTGGTTGATGTACCGGAAGGCATTGTGCCTATTGGTATTGTATAAGTCTTCAAGGAAGACATACATGGATGGCAATAGACCAACGTATTGAGCTAGGCTTGTAGCGAAAAGGTATCGTTATCAACATTGTGTCGATTACGAAGAAACCTTTTACTCGTTGCCATGGTTAAATCCATTTGGATAATGCTTGCTAATGCTGCATGTTTCATTTATGAAATGTGGCAGCTGAACGTCAAAATCGTTTTCCTTAAACGGAAACCTTTTGGAGGATGTTTATAACATCTTGACGGTTTTGTCGCACCAAAATGAGCAAACAAGGTTTGCAAGTTATTCGATCCATTTATTGATTGAAGCAAGCATTGCGTTCTTGGAACTATAGTTTTGATGTAATCATAATGGTATATGAATTAATTCAAAACGAAAATAATTCTTGTGTATATAAGAAGGTTAGTGGGAGCACACTGACAATGATTGTCCTATATATAATGATGATATATCATTTCTTGGAAATGACTTTCCATAATATAATCGGTGAAAGCTTGGCTTTCATGAAAAATCTCCATAGAATGCTTGGGAGAGACAACCTTTATTCTAGGAATAAGGATCTACTAGGATAGATCTAAAAGTTGTTGGCACTCTCCGAGAACTCGTACATTGAAATATATATACGCGACATGGTGTCTCATATGCTTTGAGCATATGGAGTCACAATCAGGCCAATCCAAGTGATGGTCACTGGATTGATGTCAAGAACATCCTCAAGTATCTTAGATGAACTAAGGATGCTTTCTTAAGCTATGGAGAATGAGAACTTGAAGTGACTGGGTTCACTGTTGCAAGTTTCCTAACCGATAAAAATGACTAAAAGTCGTAATAAGAGTACTATATAGTTTGAATATTGGAATAGTGAGCTGTAAATCTTCCAAGCAAGATACTATTGCCAAATAAACAACAAAAGCGGAGGCAGCAATAGGAGCGATTTGAATCTATAATAATCCTAATTAGATTAGGTGTAGTTATGTTAGCAGCTGAGCTAGGCTACAGCACAGGCTAAAGAATTAATGGTCTCATCAAAGATCCAAATATATACTTCAACTGTTCATCTGATTTGTTCGGATCATACATCGTGGCGATGTGATGATCGAATAAATCGCATCAGATGATAACTTTGCAAATCCACTGACAAAAGCTGTTTCTCAGCAGAAGTTTGAGCGACTCGTACATAGTTCAAGTGTAAGACACTTGAGTGATTGGCTATAGGTCAAGTGGGAGATTGTTGGACAATTATGACCTATAGCATCACTATTTGTACAAAACATTGTGTTGTTGTACAAATTAACTATGTGACAAAGGAAATTGCTCTTTTATCATTTGTAATTGGATTACCGGGATATATAAATGATAAAAGTCCATATGATTAGTTTCGGATTAATAAGATATGAGACAGTATTAATCCACTAAGGTTTAATCATTAAAATATCCCTAGTCGTAGTATTATTGAGATTGGACATCGATAATGCGGAATAGACTAGTATTGCACTTGTACGCGTTATGGGAGCATAACGGCATAGTTCTCATATATTTAAGTATTGGACACTTATGCAAGTGTAATAGGAGGTTGTGTTTACCGATGGTACGGAAACAGCTTCGCTCTGGATAGACCCCTCGGAATTCCATTGGTAGTATGACTATGTGTCTATGAAAGTCTGAATTAGGGTAGGTGTCTTTGGTCTTAACCTGAGACTTGCATCGCTAATACTTGCGACAATCAATATACTTTGGTTTTGGTCGTCCAGAGCTTTAACAGGTTCTGTGTAAGCCTCTTCTGGGTATATTGAAAATCGTAGTGTATTGGGTGTGATGTCAAGATGGAAGTATCACTTCAGTCATATGGAGATGATGGTCACGTAGGATAAGAAACTGGAACTCTTGTATGCTGCAGCTATCGGGATAATATGACTAGGTCATGTTTATCCGAGAGATCCGATATATGCTTCGTACGGGGCAGACACAATTCCAGCCCCAGGCCTAGCATATGACATCCGATACTGGATCGCAATATTATGTATACTACGCCTGACATAGATTATATATTCCTTTAAGAATATTTCTGGAGAATTGGGTAGGCACGGTGCTTTGCTAGAAGCCAACCATGTCTTGTAAATCGGTAAAAACGTAGTACTAGGTACGTACGTGTTCGGATAGTCCGACGACCGGATTTACTGCCAACATATCCAGGGATCTCATGGGTCGCTTCCAAAGATTCACTGATGACATATGACTCGAACATAATTAATCTGGGATTAATTAGAAGAGAGAGAAAAATTAATCTATGATTAATTGCGGAGAGATTTTATCTGGGATAAAATACTATTAATAGAGAGAGAACGATTAATTCAGAATTAATCGATAAAATAATATATTCGATATATTAAATGAAATTAGATTTCTACGCGGAATTAAAATTGGATTTTAATTCGGGCGAACGAGTGAATTTAGAATTAATTCGCCAGCGACGTGAATAGTAATTTTACTAGGCATAATTATTTAATTAAATTGGATTTAATTACGTCGCAACGGAAAGTTCGTTAATTCAGAATTAACGAACCCGATCCCGAAATGTGTTTGCGGGCCCACTCGTATTTTGAATTAAAGTGCGGCCCACAAGTCACATCGCAAGTCACATCGCCTGTCACTTTAGTGATGGAAGTCATGTCACCTTTTTGTGATTGACAACCAATCACTATTCATGATGGGAGTTGTTGAAGGCATTGAATGTCATTTTCCCTCCATTTTGCCTTTTGCTTTTTGGAAAAGCAAATACCAAAAAAGGATGTAGGATTTTGGTATTAAGTTTTTAGAAACACAAAAAAAAACTCTCTCTCTCTCACTTTTCTCACCATGGACGAATGGCCTTCTTCATTTTCTCTCCATTTTGGGCATGAACCTATGGTTCATCTCCTTTGATTTTTAATTCAAAAATCACAAGTGCTAGCACACACAATTAGTCATTCAAAGGTGATAGGGAAACCAATCCTTGAGCTTGGAATCAACACTCAAAGCTTGGAGCTTGAAGATCAACAAAAGAGAGGGCTTGGCCGAATACATCAAGGAGCAAAATTTTTTGTTCAACGCATCCACTTAGCCGATCAAAGTGAGTATTTTCCGCTACTTTACTTTGTTGTATTCGCACATTTCATTGCTTAATTGATCTTGGTTTGACCTAGAAAACCCAACAGGCGCACGTTAGCAACTCATGGCGCATGTTAGGCGTCGCGATGCGCAAAATTACCAAATTACCCTTTTGTCCGTTTTTCACTATTTTGGCCTCAAATCACCTCCAGAGAGTCCTGAAACTTTATTTATCTACAAAATAACACAAAACACATCAAAATATTCACAAAACTCAAGAATCTATTCAAAATATTAGGTCAAATGAGTGAGAAATACCACTCATAAACTAGTACATGTCGTATATTGGAATTAGAGTTCCAATGGTTTACCCGATGTACCAAGAGTTTTGGAAACTCGTATATACATGTGGGTATTCGTTGAAGCGAATACTGAATGACTCACATGCGATTCCTGATAGTTGGAAGTACACACCATCGTCAATAGGAATCTCCTCGAGTCAGATAGCATATGTAATCTTTTGACTATGTGATAACATTGATTTTGTGTGAGAGTCTCTACAATTTGATGCCATATATGTCAGAAACCTTTCATGTTATGGCCTCTAGATGTTCGTTGGGTGTAGACCAATGCACTCAGTAATCAAGTGCGAAACAAGATAGGATCTGTCAGCCCGTATGTGTACCATAAAGGGTTTAGGTATCCATGAGAGTAAAGTCACGATTCTTAAAGACTTTGGCCAAAGCCGATCATCTAGGTGGATCACATCAGTTGTAAAGAATCGTGGACTTATCGACATGAGATGTGCACCTTGGAAACTTGACGGTGTATTCTACGTTTCCTAAGCACAACTTGGATTGCCTACGACGGAGGGATTGTTAAACATATGTGATGACCTTGACTTGTATAGTTCAAAAAGGTCGTTCATGTTCTTCGCGAATTCGGAGGTGGCCGAATTGCGTACATATTAGCTAGGCTTATATGACGAACGTGTCTGAACTTAGAGAGTCCCAATATAAAGTGTACTCGTTGAGCATTTGGGTAGCCGATTAATTTTGATAAAAGATAATATTCAATATTATAATTATCAACTAAGGTAATCAAGTTTTATTGGATAACATTGATTATTTACTTTGACCTAACTAGATTAATTGGATTAATTCAATAATTACACAAGGGCTTAATTGTAAAATCATAATTATCTCTACCATTTGAGGATATTATGGTAATTGTAAGTATGTAATAATAGATGGTTTTGGCTTGATTTAATTGGATTAAATCAATGTGGCAAACATTTAACTAATCTATTTCATAATCTTTGGCTTGATTTAATTAGATTAAATTAAAGTGGGAGACAATGGAGATTAGTCACACCTAATTATTCCTTTTTCGGACAAATTAGATTAAACTCACTTAAAAGTTGATTACAACTTTTATTAATTAAAAATTACCTAAGTTTTGCTATAAATAGCAAACTTTAGGAAAGTTTTAATAACAAGTAAAAATACAAGCAAATTCTTAGAGAGATGAGCCTAAGTTAGAGAAGTGTTTAGAGAAGCTTGTGAGGTCCCTGTAACATTTCATTTAGGAGAAATCAAGATTGGATCTTGAAGTGAAACTTGGTAGCATTGGAAACAAGATTGAGATCTTGGAGTCAAGCTTGCACACCTTGGAGGTTCTCCAACAATTTCAACCAAAGAGAAGTAGATTGGATCTTGCATCAAGCTTACTAGGTAATGTATGATCTTCTCCTAAACTATGTTCATTTGTGTATTAGATGCATGATCACATAACTTAATATTGAGATAAAGCTAATCAATTGTGTTAGGATACTTTATAAGTATAAACACAATATGCTTATAATTTAGGTCAAAGATATTAATGGGACATGAAACAATTAATAAGAGTTTGGAACTCTAGATTAAAGCTTAGAGCTATGGCTACCATTCTAGAATCACCACATTTGGGTGACCTAGAATTGTTCACGAGATATTTCTTATTGGGATACTAATTTGGTTTGTGTATTGGATTCAAAATTTACGCAGATGCGTATTTAGAATAAATTTATGTTTTTGTAAAAATATTTGATATTTTGAAAAACTTGATTTTTATTCTATAATATGTTTTAATTTTGGTTTTGAAATTAAAAATTAATTTTGGATGTTTTTAAGTGTTTAGGGAAGACTGGAAATAATTAGGGCCAAAGACGCTAATTCCTTCAGCTCACTGGAATGTGAGCTGAAGGAAATGAAAAGAGAAAGTGAAATGAAATTTTTTTTAGGAAAAAAAAAAAACAAAGGATGTTGTTGCGCGCTACAGTGCGCGTACGCGCTGCGCGCGATAATTTTGTTTTGTTTCATTTTTTATCCGGACTCCGATTCAGTCCCGGTTTTTTCCTATACACTCGTAATAGAATAAAGTATTTCATGAAATAATTTTAAAATTACACTCATACTTGATTTCCACGGGTTAGATCCATTTCCGCTTCTTATGAATTCCACAACTGCCCCAACAGTTACTATGATAGTACAATAAATTTTCTAATGCACTCTAGTATACTCTTAAAGTATGAACTTGTTTTTCTTTTTGGTTATGGGAAACTAATAGTAAATAGAGTTTTTTTTGTTTAATATTTTTTTTTTTTACTTTCAGACTACGTCCTGACTAGGTTCATAATGTGTTTACTTTAGAGGAATGGAAATGAGAGAATGAGAATCATTCCCAACTAGAGTTTTTACTTTAAAAATGGATGAGAGAATGAAAATTACAATCGGATGTGCCCAATGAAATTAGGATTAGAGAATGTAAATCTTATTCCCACCACCAATATAATTAGAATTTTCATTCCCAAATGTTAAGGGAAATTACAAATTTACCACTGAATTAATATTTAACAAATTGATAAAATGATAAATGATAAATTAATAATATATAACCATAGGCACTATCGGATTCGGTTTGGATCGGGCCGAACTAAGCATTGAATAATTCAATCCAATCTGATCTTGAGTCCCTATCAAATCCAATCCGATTCGATTCGATGATTGGTTCATATTTCATTTGATCTGATTTGAAACCTTAACAGGTCGGATAAATTTGATTTGATAATATATCTAAATCCGATAGAGCTTCCGATTTGTAAATGAATCTAGTAATGGATTCAATTTGATAACGGATCTGATTTGATAAAATTGATTTGAAAATTTATAATCAACATTCTAAAATTCAATTTACAACATCCCAAATTGAGAAATTCAATCCCAAATAACAATTACACAAAACACAAGTCATTATAATCAAACAACAGCAAGCGGCAAGACATCAATCAAGACCTACAACATAACATAAGTCCAGAAGCACCACCACAATCCACATCCAATATCCATCAAGCATCTTGCCAAATGATTTTGAGAAAAAATTCAATAGGAGTTTAGGACTTTGTTTTAGCTGATTTCACAGTCATCCAATTCATTGACAATGAATTGCAACATAAGTGAACCAATTTGCTTGTAGTATATGTTTCAATAAAAAAAAAAAAAAAAAAAAAAAAAAAAAAAAAAATTAAACTTTAAGAGAAACACAACGTTGAGTTATGAGTTTATCTCCTTTTCTTAGTCTAATATATTCTAAGTTTTGCTGCACTTTATTCAAAAAATATTAAACTACCATTACCACACTAATTTCACATGGAAAACTTCACTATTTTACTCCAGCTATTAGTATCAAAATTGTACCTTCAAGATAATTGGATTCAAGCTCTGCTGTCAGCTACATGATTCAATGATTGTAATTCAGATTGTAAGTTACGGTATTCTTTAAATAAAAAAATTATTATAAGTTTTTTTTACAATATTCACATCAAAAAAAAAAAAAGCAATAAATTTTGTTATCTTTCTCGATCTTTTTTGTAGTACTCTGCCTCCAATATCATGGCTTCCGCTTCATTGGTTTTTTCAATTATAAGCTTATTCCGTATCCAATTTTAAGTGTATATTAGAATCTCGACCATAACGACGACCGAGAGATTGATAAAGAGGCGACAACTGAGACATAGGTGAGAGACAGAGAGGCTCGAAGCAGCAGAACTGCAAAAGACGAAGATAGAATCAGAACAGAGAAGAGATGAAGATTGAAGTTGGAGATTGCATATTGATGTAACGATGAACCCACTCAAATTGATTTAAGTTTAATTCCAAAAGAAAAGTGTTGGAAAAAAATATTGATCGGATCAAATTTTAGAGACAGATCTGATCCGATCCGATCCTAGAGACAGATTTGATCCGATCCGATACGCAAGGCTAATAATAAATCATAAATTAATGATTTATTAATAAATTAATAATAATTATTAAAATAAAATAATAAAAATAATAATTATATCAAATAAAATAAAAATAATCAAAAATCAAATATTAAAATAATAATAAATAGTAATTAATTAGTGATTAATAAAGTAAATAATAAATTAATAACTAATGAATTAATATATTAGTAAGTAATAAAAGAATATTTTATAACTTATTAACAAAATTTATTTCAATTATTAAACAATTTAACCATATCAATGATAATATTATTTAATTTCGATCATAATTCTTACAACTAAATAAATATTTTATTTATGTTGATGGTGTTTTTTAAGCACTATGATATTTAAGCAGTACGACAGGGGTAAAAGGATAACTCCCTTCTTGATCGAGACCACTAATGCCGACCCGACCACATGAGTTGGGGGCCGAGCACTTATGATCTGTAACCCGACCACATAAAATCGGATGACCGGGCATTATCAGATCGACAGTAGCATCATCAGTTGAAAAGACCATCATGACCGACCTCATGAAGACCGAGCATATGGCGAGACATGCTCCAGAAGATAAGATACCCTATTCTTACGGATCAGATGACAAGTTGTCCTACTTTCATGGGGTAAACTGATAAGTCAGCGTCCTAGTAGAATAAATGAAGTGAATGTAGTTTCTGACTAGGAATCCTTATGGGAAAATGAAATTGTTTCAACTAGGAAATTCTTGTAGGAGAATGAATCTGATTTCTACACTATTATAAATAGGAGGGTAGAGTGTGCGTAAGAGGCATGAGAATGAATATCAAGATCATTACGATCAGACTTGTAAACACAAAACAGAGCAGAGAAGCATATTTCAGTAATAAAGTATCACCCGTTCTGTGCCCGTGGACGTAGGTTGGATCTGATCCGCCGAACCACTTTAAATCTCTTTGTTGATTGGTGTCTTTATCTGTCTTTTGCCAAATTTGCTTTTGGTTCCCCCATAACCGAACAAATTCACAGTTGGAGGAGGATTGTCTCGGGAGTAAAAAACCCTTATTGCCCTTGAGACCAAAATCAGCCTCCAACAGTTGGCGCCGTCTGTGGGGAACTCAACAAAAAGCAGCTCGCGTAGTAAGACGATGGCAGAAGGTGGAAATCACTGGTCGGCAGGGAGTTCAACAACAGAATAGATGGAGAAAATAGAGGTAAATATGTTGCAGATGAAAATTCAAGAAGTTACTGATAACCTGTCTAAACATCGCAAGGATGCGGACTCAAAGAAGATATTTATTGAAGCCAAACTTGAGGCCTTGAATCAGCAAATTTTCAGCATCGATACTTATTTGAAAGTCTTGGACTCGGCTAAAGAGAAAAGAGATGTTCAGAGAAGTAAGTACAATATTTCAGATGGTATGCAACAAATGTTTGATCCTTTTGGAAGAGTTGCTCGTGCCCATCATGTATGCCTTTGCTGTGAACGCCCTTTATCTGCTGAAGAGGAAGACGAATTTGTTAAAAAGCAAAGAGTAAAGGCAGCAAGTTCAGCTGAGCACATGAAAATGTTGGCTCTGGATTCCTCAAATGCTGATTCTTACTTTCAGCAGTTGGACAAGCTTCACATGGTTTATGAAGAGTATGTTAAAATTATCAAGGAAACCATCCCTCTTGCTGAGAAAAATTTGCGTGAGCTTACTGAAGAGCTGGATTAGAAGTCTCAAGCTTTTGATGATGTGTTAGGTATTTTAACTCAAATAAAGGCTGACAAGGAATCAGTTGAAGCCATGGTGAAACCTGTTGAAACAGCCGACGGACTCTTCCAAGAAATTCAAACATGGCAAACGCAAGTTGATGATTTGGAATATATGCTTGATTCCCGAGGACAAGGTGTAAGAACTATGGAAGAAATCCAGCTCGAGCATAACTACCATATGACTTGTACTTAAGAAGGATGCCTCGAGATAGCAATCGCGGGGAGGGAGTGCCCCCGTGAGATGGCCGGCCTGGCCAGTTTGGGAAAAACGACAGCAGGGAATGTGTTCCAATATATTTTACCCGCCCAAAGGATCCGTGAGAAGCATAGCACGGGGATGGATGATACCCCCATACCGTTTGCTTACTCAAGTGTTACCAAGCATAAGGAGGAATATGCCCTTAATGTTTCGGACACTCTTTGATCCGAATATGCCCTTAATGTTTCAGACACTCTTTGATCCTTACCTATTTGATCATTTGGATCCGTGAGAAGCATAGCACGGGGATGGATGATACCCCCGTAGCGTTTGCTTGCTCCAGTGTTACCGAGCATAAGGATGAATATGCTCTTAATGTTTCAGACACTCTTTACCTATCTGATTAATGGATCCGTGAGAAGCATAGCACGGGGAGGGATGATACCCCTATGGCGTTTGCTTGCTCTAGTGTTACCGAACATAAGGAGGAATATGCCCTTAATGTCTCAAGGCACTCTTTGATCCATATTTTTTTGATCATTCGGATCCGTGAGAAGTATAGCACGGGGATGGATGATACCCATGTGGCGGTTGCTTGCTCCAGTGTTACCAAACATAAGGAGGAATATGCCCTTAATGTCTCGGACACTCTTTGATCCCTATTTCTTTGATCATTCGGATCCGAGATAGGTATAGCACGGGGATGGATTGTGCCCTCGTAGCGTATGCTTGCTCCAGCGTTGTAAGGAGGAGCCCTCAAACAATACACAGGCTCCATGGAGACCTGAAGTATAGAGGATGTGCCCTTACCATTTTAACGCTCTTTGATCCAAATCCTGGTTCGCCAGGATTCTGAATTGAACGATCCAGGATTGTGTTTTGGAAACCTCGGACATGACGCTGTCTTAAGGAATTCGTGCTGTTGTTTACACTTTAACATTTTGTTTTGGGATATGTGCTAAGTCGCCCCCGCCTTTTGATTTTATTTTCCAGAGTTTTGTTTTTTGTTTTTCGCTGGTCTAGCAAGGGGACGCCCGTGCCAGATTCGGTAGGACTTCAAAAGGTTGATTCACTTCCCTTCTGGGCAAGTCCCAAGGATTACTCGGCTCGGGGCTGGATTTCGTTCCACCGAGACCACTTGGTTAATCGACCCGGGGCTGGATTCGTTCCACCGAGGCCACTTGTTTCTTTCCGGCTCGGGTCTGCTCTTGTACCGCCGAGACCGATGTTTCTTTCCGGCACGGGTCTGCTCTTGTACCGCCGAGACCGATGTTTCTTTCCGGCTCGGGTCTGCTCTTGTACTGCCGAGACCGATGTTTCTTTCCGGCTCGGGTTTGCTCTTGTACCGCCGAGACAGATGTTTCTTTCCAGCTCGGGTATGCTCTTGTACTGCCGAGACCGATGTTTCTTTCCGGCTCGGGTCTACTCTTGTACCGCCGAGATCGATGTTTGTATCAGCTCGGGGTCGGGTTACGTCCAACCGAGTCGGCTTATTTGGACTATGGATGTAACATTCCCCCAGAGCCAAGTCTTTCTTTTAGCTCAAGATTGGGTTACGTCCCACCGAGTCGGCTTCTTTGGACTGGGGATGTAACATTCCCCTATAGCCAAGTCTTTCTTTTAGCTCGGGGTCGGGTTACGTCCCACCGAGTCGATTTCTTTCTTTGGACGGGGGATGTAATATTCCCCCCAGAGCCAAGTCTTTCTTCAGCTCGGGGTCGGGATACGTCCCACCGAGAGACTTATCATCGACATGGGATCGGAGCATCTCCCCCATGGTCGGCCCTCTATTGGTCTGGGGAAGTGATATTCCCCCCAGAGCCAAATGTTCTTCTCAGCTCGGGGTCGGGTTACATCCCACCGAGTCGATCGTCATCAGCATAAGGGCAAAGCATTTTCTCCAGGAGGTAGATATCGGGATCCTCGTTGACTGACCACATGAGGGTGGAAGGAAGGACCAGATTTGCAGCCAAGGCATTTTTCTCTGCGGTTCTTGGAGTGACCACCGATGGATTCATCGGCAAACCATCTTTTTTTATAATTCCCGGCATCAACTCGCAAACTCGTTGTTACCGAGAACTAGGGGATAGATGTTGATGGTGTTTTTTAAGCAATATGATATTTAAGCAGTACGACAGGGGTAAAAAGGTAACTCCCTTCTTCATCGAGACCACTAATGCCGACCCGACCGCATGAGTTAGGGGCTGAGCGCTTATGATCGGTAACCCGACCACTTAAGATCAGATGACCGGGCATTATCAGATCGACAACAGCATTCTCAGTTCAAAAGACCATCATTACTGACCTCATAAAGACCAAACAGATAGCGAGATATGCTCCAGAGATAAGTTATCATATCCTTATAAGAAAAAGAATTTGATTTCTTCACTATTATAAATAGAAGGGGAAAGTGTAAGTAAGGGGAGCAGAATCAGAATCCTTACCATCAGACTTGTAAACACAAAACAGAGCAGAGAAACATATTTCAGTAATAAAGTATCACCCGTTCTGTGCTCGTGGACGTAGGTTGGATCTGATCCGCCGAACCACTTTAAATCTCTTTGTTGATTGGTGTATTTATCTGTCTTTTGCCAAATTTGCTTTTGGTTCCCCCATAACCGAACAAATTCACAGTTGGAGGAGGATTGTCTCGGGAGTAAAAAACTCTTATTGCCCTTGAGACCAAAATCAGCCGCCAACAGTTGGCGCCGTCTGTGGGGAACTCAACAAAAAACAGCTCGCGTAGTAAGAAAATGGCAGAAGGTGGAAATCACCGGTCGTCAGGGAGCTCAACAACGGATTGGATGGAGAAGATGGAGGAAAATATGAGGAAAGATAAGGCGGAAAATCAAGCCCTTTTGAAATCCATGATGGAAAGAGGATGGAAGAGGCGAATAATGAGAGACTCGAAGCTGGAACTAGTCGGAGGAGAGGTGAAATAACGGAAGGAAAAAGGGTTGCGTATATGAGTGAAGACGATGAACCCATGAGGAAGGGTCCCTACGGGATGAGGTCCACAGTGGTGGAAAAATATTTACAAGCAGAGGATATTCGGGAAGAAGAAGAGGGGTGACAGTCGCCAGATTCTTCCTATGATAGCCCCCGCGACACCAGAGGGGGATATAGGAAGCATGGTGAAACCGGATGGGAAACCTCAAGTGCATGAGGGAGCGCGTGAACCCTTCGTGGTTGGATCGAACTCCCGAAGCTGGAGGGTAACTACCCTATAAGAGATATATCGGGATGATAATCGCGGGGAGAGAGTGCCCCCGTGAGATGACTGGTCT
>SKCR01048223.1:0-56942 GCA_019454045.1 Zanthoxylum bungeanum
GCACAAGGTCCGTAATGGAACACAAATAGTTCATCAATGATGAATCTATACCATTAATCTTCAAATACACAAGAAACCGCGTAGATCAGTGAGAGTCAGAAAACAACCTAGGGTATGGGTTTCTGATCTCACCTCATAAAGATTTTAATCTTTTAAGGTACACCAACTAATTACGTATGAGGAAGTAATACGAGGTATCGACTCCCTATTATGGCAAAGTGCCATGAGTCCGGAATGGATTCCATGTTTAACAACTATTTTGGATACTAGTTGTTGTACCACAAGGCATTTTGCCTATGGTACATTAAACGTCTTCAAGGAAGACATACATGGAAGACAACATACCAACGTACAAAGCAGGGCTTTTGACGGAAAGGTATCGTTATCAACATTATGTTAATAACGGTTCAACCTTTTACCTGTTGCCATGGTAATCCATTTTGAAGATGCTTGTTGATAACTGCATATTTCATTTATGAAATGTGTCAGTTGCAGATCAAAATCGCTTTCCTGAAAAGGAAACCTTTTGGAGGATGCTTTCAACATCCTGACGATTTTGTATAACCGACAAACAAGGTTTACCGGTTATTCGATCCATGTTTGGATTGAAGCAAGCATGAGGTTCTTGGAACTGACGTTTTGAAATAATCATAATAGTTTATGATTTGACTCAAAACGAAATAATTCTTGTGTATATAAGGAGGTTAGTGAGGGTGGGAGAGGGCACTGACAATGAAATCCCATAAAACAATCGGTGAAAGCTTGGCTTTCATAAGAAATTCTCCGTAGAATTCTGGGGAGTAACAACCTTTATTCAAGGAATAAAGATCTTCTGGGCTAGATTTGGAGTTGGTAACACTCTCTGAGAAATTGCACATTTAAAATGTACTTATATTGGTGTCTCATACGCTTTGAGCATATGGAGTCACTATCGGGTCAATCCAAGTGATAGTCACTGGATTGAAGATTAAAGAACATCTGTTAGTATCTGAGAGAACTAAAGATGTTGTCTTAAACTATGTAGATGGAGAACTTGAAGTGACTGGGATCACTGTTGCAAGTTTCCAAACCGGTAAATACTGCGGTACTATAAAGTTTGAACACTGGGACAGTGAGCTGGAAATCTTCCGAGCAAGATAACTATTGCCGAATTAACAACAAATGCGGATTATTGCTGCAGCTGAGGCAGCAGCAATAGAAGCCATTTGGATCGATAATAAATCTAATTAGATTAGATATAATTCTGCTAGCAGCTGAGCTAGGCGTCAGCACAGGCTAAAGAATTAAAGGTCTCATCGACGATCCAGATATATACTTCTATATCATCTGATTCGTTCGGATCATACATCGTGGCGATGTGATGATCGGTGTAAATCGCGTCAGACGATAATTAAGCAAATCCGCTGACGAAAACCTTTCCTCAGCAATTTGAGCGAATTGTACATAGTTCGGGTGTTAGACACTCGAGTGACTGGCTATGTGCCAAGTGGGAGATTGTTGGATAATATGACCCATAGCGTCACTATTTGCACAGATCATTGTGTTGTTGTAGCAAATTAACTATGTAATAAGGAAATTGCACTCTCATCATTTGTGATTAGATCACCATAGATATATAAATGAAGAGAGGTCCCTATGATTAGTTCCTGGATTGAGATGATATGAGACAGTATCAGTCCACGAAGGATTAATCATAAAATATCCCTAGCCGTAGTATTATCGAGACTGGACATCGATAATGCGGAATAGGCTAGTATTGCACTTGTGTGCGTGTGAGGGCACAACGGCATAGTTCTCATATATATAAGTATTGGATACTTATGCAAGTGCGATAGGAGGTCGTGTTTCACCGATGGTACGGGAAACAGCTTCGCTCTGGATAGACCCCTCGGAATCCCATTGGTATTATGACTAGGTGTCTATGGGAGGCCGAAATCAAGGTAGGTGTGTATGGTCTTAACCTGAGACTTACATCGCTAATACTTACGATAATCGATAGACTTTGGTCTTGGTGGTAGGGGACTTTAAACGGGTTCTGTGTACACCACTTCTGGGTTTATCAGAGAGTCATAGTGTATTGGGTGTGATGTCAAGACGGAAGTGTCACTTCAGTCATATTGGAGTTGATGTCACGCAGGATACGGTACTAGTGCTCTTAAGTGTTGCGCAACCATCGGGATATTATGACCAGGTCATAAATATCCGATTACAGAGACTATGTGACCAGACATCCGACATGTGCTTCGGACGGGGCAGACACTTATCCAGCCCTAGCACGTGACTATCCGATACTGGGCCAATATACACAATACTACGGTATACTACGCTTGATACAGATCTATATATTCCTGTAAGAATATTTCTGGAGAATTGGGTAGGCATGGCGCTTTGCTAGAAGCCAACCTTGTCTTGTAAATCGATATAAACGTAGTACGAGGTACTTACGTGTTCGGACAGTCCGACGATCGTATTTACTGCCAACATATCCGGAGATCTCATGGGTCGCTTCCTGAAGATTCACCGATGACGTATGACTCGCACTTTGATTAATCTGGGATTAATTAGTAGAGAGAGATAGAATTAATCTGGGATTAATTCGATGAGAGAGAAAATTAATCTGGGATTAATTACGGAGATATTTTATCTCGGATAAAATATCGTTAAAGAGAGAGAACGATTAATTTGGAATTAATCGATAAAATTAATATATTCGATATATTAATCGAAATTGGATTTCGACGCGGAATTAAAATAGATTTTAATTCGGGCGAACAAATTAATTTAGAATTAATTCGTTAGCGACGTGAATAGTGAATTCGCTAGGCGTAATCACTTAATTACGACGCGACGGAAAATTCGTTAATTTGGAATTAGCGAACCGAGCCCGAGAGTGATTGCGAGCGCATTCGCATTTCGAATTCGAGCGCGGCACGCGAGTCACATCAAGCGTCAAATCGCTAGTCGCGTCAATCGTCAAATCAATTGTCACTTTGAGTGATGTGACTTGACAATATGTCACTTTATTAAAGTGAATAGATGTGATGTGAAAAGTGATGTGATATGACTTAAAGTTAAAAGTAAAAGTGATGGAATATGAAAAGGTTTGGAATATATATATATGTTTTATTTATTTTTGGAAAATAAATGAATTAATATATATTACTTTTTCTTTTCCCTTTTTACTATATTAATTCGGTCCTCTCTCTCTCCAACATGCAATATGTACGGTTTCTCTCTTCCCTCTCTTTTCTCTCCTCTCATCTCCTTCACGCATGGGTGCGATTTCTTCCTTTTTTTCTGGTTATGACCGAAACTTTGAGAAGCAAAATGGAAGATGAACTAGTGCTAGCACACCTTGAGTTACATAGGTGATAGGGAAGTGATTCTTTGAGCATGGAAGCTTGAAGCTTGGAGCTTCAATGGAGTCATGCATGGCCGAAAATGGAGGAGACTTCACAGCCCAAACCGTGCGTCCACTGCAGTTCCAGAAGCCATTGCCGAGCTTGGAGGGAGGTTAAGAACGCATGTTCTTCGTTTCATCAAAACCGTTCAATGTGAGTTATGTTTCCGCCTTACTCCTTTGATGTGTTTATATGCGGTTTTTGTGCATGATTTGTTGATCTTGGGACTTGATTTAACTCTTACACATCACACCCAACACACTACGATTCTCGATATACCCAGAAGAGGCGTACACACAGAAACCGGTAAAGCCCTAGACGACCACAACCAAAGTATATTAATTGTCGCAAGTATTAGCGGTGTAAGTCTCAGGTTAAGACCAAATACACCTACCATGATTTCGGACTTCCATAGACACATAGTTATACTACCAATGGAATTCCGAGGGGGTCTATCCAGAGCGAAGCTGTTTCTCGTACCATCGGTAAAACACAACCTCCTATTACACTTGCATGATTATCCTATACCCAAATATATGAGAACTATGCCGTTGTGCCCTCACAACGCGCACAAGTGTAATACTAGTCTTTTACGCATTTATCGATGTCCAATCTCGATAATACTCTGACTAGGGATATTTAATGATTTATCCTTCGTGGACTGATACTGTCTCATATCATTCTCAATCCAGGAACAAATCATAAGGACCTCATATCATTTATACATCTTGGTGATCTAATCACAAATGATAAGAGAGCAATCTCCTTTGTCACATTGTTAATTTGTACAACAACACCATGATCTGTACAAATAGTGATGCTATGGGTCATAATTGTCCAACAATGTATGTAATGAGCTTATGAAATGATGAGAATGAAATGATCAAGAAGATTTGTGTTTCTCTCTGATTTTTGCTTTCAATAAAAATATTAGAAAGTGTAAGAGTTAAGCAAAAAATGAAATATGGCCTCAATTTATAGTGAAAAATTTAAGCAGACCCACTTTTTATCCTGAGAGCGGTATGCCGGTTCGAAATTCAAACGATAACTGAATAGTTACCGTTGAACATTAAATACGCCACATCTACCGGTATGGATACCGATATAGGTACCAGTATGAATCATGCCAGTTCTAAAGTGTGCAACACACATTGGCTCACTAGTATGGACACCGGTATGTTACATGCCGGTTCCAGTAAGTATGTAAAACACAAAGGCTTACTGGTATGAAAGGTTTCCTGGTTCCAGAAGCTATGCAAATCAAGTGAAGACCGGTATGAATGAGATCGGTTCCAGATAGCATGCAAGTAAGGTCTGAGACACCGGTATACTGGTATCAGAGACCGATATGCCGATCTCATTACATGAAACTCAGTATTGCAGTTCAAAAATATTTATGTACTTGACCCTTAGACTTATATGAGCATTCATGAATCCTATGAGCTTAGAAATAATTAGATATAAACTCACTTACATTTAAAGTCCTCAGCTATAAGATCTTGCATCACGTTTCTTGATTGAGCTTTGTTTTTACATTTCAGTTGCTAATTATCATCGACGTTGCTAGCGTTGCATCATCAAAATACTTCATTGAATACAATGGTGCTTATAATGTCCCTCATTTTGATGATGGTAATATTTAAAACTTGAGAGCTCGCTTTTTTCAAATTGGTTGTCGAATCTTGCGAGATAGCTCCCCCTCAACATGTGATTTCATTATAAGATACTTTGAAAAACATATTACCATAATTTTATCCCCCTCAATATGAGGGTTGGAATAGTGCACAAGTTTTATCCACTTTCGTTTTTCTCCCCCTTTGTCATTAGCAAAAAGAGCGGAGAAGCAAAAAGAATTCATTTATTTTTAAAGCATGTACAAATAGTCATTGAAATTAGTAGCACCCATGCATTTCATTTCAAAGAAAGAGCAATAACAAATATACTGAAAATAACAAAAGAGTAGCATAACAAAAGCGTACATCCAATTACATCCAAAATATACCCATGAAGATATGTAGGCCATATGTCAAACTAAAGATCTCCAATGAGGGTGTTGATCTTCTTCTTCAATGGCTCTAAGCATTGTCTCTGATTGTCAAGGCTTTGCTGTAGAGCATTGAACCTCTACTCCACGAGAGGGCTTAAGGTGGCAAGGAGGTGGAAAGTTTGGTGGAGAGAGTGCACATGCTATCTGAGAGGGAATCAAGTCTAGCAATGATGAGATTGTGTTGCTCATCCACCGATGGCCTAGAACTCGATGTTGCTGCGGCTTCAGCTACCTCGATCTCATCTTCCTCATCAGTATCATCAATGCCTATTATCATTAGCCGTTTAGAGCTGGAAGCTTCAGGAGCTTTGTTTTTTGTCTTCATTCGCCAAACTCTGTCGACGTTCTCCCATTGTTTGGCACGAAACGTGGCCAAAGAGATTCACTGGTGAGGAGGAATGATGAATGATGGCTCATCATTGGTGATCAGGACATGATGTTTGAGTAGAATCTGAGTGATTAGAGAGCCATAGGGAAGACTCTGTGTAGACACTGGATTTTTGCATAAAGCCCAATGATGAACCTCATATGGAGGCAATACCCGATAAGTCACGGAAGTCGTGGGAAATACATGCCGGAAGGGAAAATTCTAAAAAAGTAATACATTATCAAATTTAATTTCATTTGTTAGCCTCGGGTTCGCTCAGTTGATTCCTATCTTAAATAATAATCTTGGCCCAAAGCCCCCGCACTCATCCAAAACCCTTACTGTTAGACAATTATGACCCATAGCATCACTATTTGTAAAAGACATTGTGGTTTTTGTACAAATTAATTATGTAGCAATGAAATTACATTTTATCATTTTGTAATTTGATTACTTAATATATATAAATGATAAAAATCCTTATGATTAGTTCTGGATTATAAGATATGAGACAATATCAATCCATAAAGTTTTAATCATTAATATCCCTAGTCGTAGTATTATCGAGACTGGACATCGATAATACGAAATAGACTAGTATCGCACTTATGCGTGTTATGGAAGCGTAACAACATATTTCTCATATATTTAAGTATTGGATACTTATGCAAGTGTGATAGGAGGTTGTGTTTACCGATGGTACAGAAACAGCTTCGCTCTGGATAGACCCCGCGGAATCCCATTGGTAGTATGACTATGTGTCTATGGGAATCCGCATCAGGGTAGGGGTATTTGGTCTTAACCTGAGACTTACATCGCTAGTACTTGCGACAACCAATACGCTTTAGTTTTGGTCATCCAGGACTTTAACAGATTCTGTGTACGCCTCTTCTGGGTTTATTGAGAATCGTAGTGTATTGGGTGTGATGTCAAGAAGGAAGTATCACTTCAGTCATATGGAGATGATGATCACGCAGGGATACAGAACTGGTACTCTAAATGGTTGCAACCATCGGGATAATATGACTTGGTCATGATTATCTGATTTAAAGAGACTAGTTGCTTGTAATCCGATATATGCTTCGTACGGGGCATACACTATTCCAGCCCCAGGCCTTGCATGTGACATCCGATACTGGATCGCTATACGCAATACTACGTATACTATGTCTGAAAAAGATCGTATATTCCATTAAGAATATTTATGGAGAATTGGGTAGGCACGGTACTTTGCTAGAAGCTAACCATGTCTCGTAAATCGGTAAAAGCGTAGTACGAGGTACGTACGTGTTCGGATAGTACGACGACCATTTACTGCCATCATATCCAGGTATCTCTTGGGTTGCTTTCCGAAGATTCACCGATGACGTATGATTCGAACACAATTAATCTTGGATTAGTTACGGAGATATTTTATCTAGGATAAAATACTATTTAAAGAGAGAGAAATATTAATTCAGAATTAATCGATAAAATAAGATATTCGATATATTAAACGAAATTAGATTTCGACGCGGAATTAAAATTAGATTTTAATTCGGGCAAACGAATTAATTTAGAATTAATTTGCGAGCGATGTGAATAGTAACTTTGATTTAATTACGTCGCAACAGAAAATTCGTTAATTCGGAATTAACAAAATCGAGCCCGGGATGTGTTTGCGAGGCCACTCCGATTTTAAATCAAGTGCGGTCACAAGTCACATCACTCGTCACATCGCTCGTCACATCACATGTCACTTTAGTGATCGATGCCAATTCACCTTTTTGGTGAGCGACAACTAGTCACTAGTCACTATTCATGATGTTGGTTGTTGAGAGCCTTTAATGCCAATTTGGCTCCAAATTTGAGTTTTGACTTTTTGAAAGCCATATACCAAAGTTTGGAAACACTTTAGGTATTACTTGTTTTTGGAAAAAAAAAAAAATCAAACAAAAGAAAAACACACACTCTCTCACAAACCCTCACAGCCGTGAGCCTCCACCAAGAATAAGGAAATTGTTTTCTTTTCTTTACTTGCTAGCACACTTCAAGAATCAATACAAGGTGATAGGGAAACCATCTCAAGAGCTTGGAATCCTTACAAAGCTTTGAGCTTATTCATCTTCTTCAAAGTACCTCCTTGGCCGAAACTTCAAAGGATCAACAAGGGATGTGATTTTGTCTTCAACACATCTCAAAATCCATTCAATGTAAGTGTGTTTCCGCCTCACTTCTTTGAGTATTCATTCTTTTCATTGCTTAAATATGATCTTGGGACTATAGTAGAAACCAACAAATGGTATCAATGAGCCTAATTTGAGCATGAAAAATATTAGGGTTCATATGCTAAAAATTTGGGTAAAAATGATTTGAGCATGATTTGATAAAATTGATTGATTGAGTATGCTTGAATGATGATAACATAGTGTTATGCATGATTATTTTCATGAAAAATGAATTGGATTAATTTTTCCCCAAATCTAATGCTTGGCCGAATGCATGTTGAACCTTAAAGTCATGGTATTTTTTGTTCTTTTGATCATTGGATGAGTTTAAAGACTTGGGATAATGTTGATTTGAGATTCAATTGGATTGAAAACGAAATCGAACAAAAACCCTAGGGAATACCGTGAGGTATATAGCATGAAATGAGTTGATTTTTTGAATCAATTATGTTGGACATGTGTTGATGATGAGAAACATGATTAATGGATTAGATTAGTATTTTGGAAATTTTAATTTAAAAGATTAATCATGGCTAAACACTTTGATTTATTAAATTATGAATTTTGGAAAATTGGAATTTAATAAATTGGGCTTGCTTGATTTTAAATTGGGCTTATAATGTTGTATTTGGGCAAATGGGCTTGGTTGGGCCAAGTTGGTTTGGGCCAAATGGATTGAATCCAAATTGGGCCTAACCCATTCCATTAAGTCCCAATATAACAAATAGGCTTTTAAAGTTTAATTGGGCCTAATGGGCCGAAATTGGTTTCTTGGCAAATAAGGGTGATTCCTTAATTGGGCTTTGGTATTTGGGTTTGACCCATATTGACCAAAGTCCATGCCTTATGAAATCAATTGAAAGCCCATTGGACTTTAATTAAACAACATTGGATTTTAATTGGGCTTTGAGACTCGTTTAGATTAGATTTGGAATCTAAGTCATTAAAGCGCATTAAAAGTGTAGATATTTAATTTGAAATTAAATAAATGAATTAGTATTGAATACGAATTAAATTAGATTTAAAGAGTAGTTCGATATAATTCAAGAATTCGTACTTCGAGTACTTATTCTCAAACGAGTTGGACTCGCGCAAATCAAATCGTTGTTTGAACATTGGATGATCACTTAATTCAAAGATTAATTAATTGGATTAGATTGATTGAATAACATACTATGAATGAATACATGGATGTGTTGAATGAATAATGTATATAAGATGGATATTATAAGGGAAATGGCAATTTTGGAAATTATTGTAAATTTAGAATTTATTAAATTGGACCTGTGTGTCCAGCCTTATCTCTCTTGATTATTTGTATTATCTTCTCACCTAATTCCCATCAATGTTAATGAGGTTTCTATTATTGTATTATGTAATTGGGTAGAAGTAAGAATAGTGCTATCCGGGGAGAGGAAATGAAGTTATTTGTTCTAGGAACAATTTGTGCGATATCCATCCGCATATCATTATTATTTTATTTACGTGCCTTATTATGTTTTTAGAATGCATGATTAAGGGTGTATGATGAGACCTTAACAAAGATAATTAATTGGTTGCCATTATGCGAAAAACCCTCAAACAATATTAAGCGTTTTCCTTCCATTGAGTGATTCTTACTCAAGATCCAAGATTATCACTGGTTTGTTGGCCAAAGTCAAGACCTTTGTCCATCGCGGATGTGTTTGAATCATGAAGGCTTTGTTGCATATCGGTGTCTTGTCCAAGTTGTGATTTGTTGGCCAAAGTCAAGATCACTTCTTGTCCATCGACATCGATTACGAAGCTTTCCAAAGTCAATGGGTTTCGCTTAACTGGAATCATTAAGATTGTTGTGCGAAAGCCAAGGCTTAGTTGATTCAGAGGAAATAGGTTAGAAAAATATATTGGATATATTGGCATATATATTATATATAAGTTTCGGACTTGGAGGTCCACCTACCGGATCTAGGAATTGGATGAGATCCAATTGATCTTAGAGATCTACCTAGTTAAATATCATACAGCTTGTTGGCCAAAGTCAAGGTGTGTGTTATTTTTAACGGGATCCTAGCCCACTAGGAAACTAGGTTTCCCGAGTACTCAACAGAGGGTTAGAGGCTCGGCGAAAAATAGTGGGAGGCTAGTATTGAATTTGCAATTTCGTTCAAATACTTAGCTTTACGCGCTTTCAAAATTATTTCGTCAATTATTTTATTAGTTGGACTCATATATTATTATTTTTCTTGTAACAGTTAGACTATACCAATACATCGTTAATCGAATAGTTGGACTATTGCGGTTAAGATGACAGGAAAGTTGAGCATTAGGGAAATTGTCATGGGCGACAACGTCTTTAATGGCACAAACTTTCAGGACTGGGATATGAATCTCAGAATTGTTCTGGGATCCGAGAAGTTACTCTATACTTTAAAGCGACCTATTAGGCCTAAGCCCCGACCTGATCAGTTGCTTGAGCTAGAGCTTTGGAAGACTCATAGCGATGATAATGCGACTGCTCAATCGGTAATGCTTGCCTCTATGACTCCGTAATTCCGTCGTCAAAACAAGGGGTTGGATCCCTATGAGATGATGGCAAAGTTGCACGATCTCCACCGATCTAACCTGAGATCGCAAAGATATGAGTTGCAGAAGAAGATCTTTCGGGCTCGCATGTTAGAGGGTACGTCTGTTGAGCACCATGTCTCACAGATGATTGCTGATATTGAGTACCTCGGACAGATGGGCATAGTCTTTGAGGTTGAGACTTCAGTAGATTTGATCCTACAGTCTTTCCCCGACACTTGGAGTGGGTTCATCATGAACTACAACATGTTGAACCAAGACCAGGCTCTTGGAGAGTTGATGTCCACTTTGCGTGAGGCAGAAAAGGAGCTCCTTAAAGCTAAGAAGCGCGAGACGCACTATGCTTCAACATCCCAGACTCCGAGGGCTTGGCCCAAGGCGACTGGAGGTGTTAAGAAGAAGAAGCATAAGAAGAAGGGCAAGGCCAAATCGTCAAAGGGTTCTGGGAAACCCAAGGACAAATCCCAAGATGTATGCTTGCAGTGTGGGAAGCGGGGTCACTGGAAGCGTGACTGCCGCGAGTACAAGGCACACATAAATGAAATCAAAGCGGGCAAGGCACCGGCTTCATGTATGTTTGTTATAGAAATAAACATGTCTACTTCTAGTTTTAAAAATTGGATTTTTGATTCTGGTTGTGGTACTCACATATATACTGATGTGCATGATCTGTGGATTAGCAGGAGACTGGCCTTATGAGAGATTAACCTCCGCGTTGGAAATGGGACTCGAGTTTCCGTTTTGGCCGTGGGCACTTATGTTTTGGAACTGCCCTCGGGGCATGTACTTGAACTTATAAACTGTTATTTTGTACCTAGTTTGACTAGGAATATTATTTCTGTATCTATATTATCCCAATGTGGGTATACTTTTGTATTTAGAAACACCGGGTGTTTTATGTATAAAAATGATATGGAAATTTGCACAGCTGATGCAAATAATGGTCTTTATATTTTGAATATAAATCAATCTCAAACATATAATGTAACAAACAAAAGGCTTCAAGTAAGTAACAAAGATGAAACTTATATGTGGCATTTTCCTCTGGGACACATAAACAAGACACGTATATCCACACTTTCGAAGAGTGGGTACTTGGACGAATTTGATCCAAATTCATATGACGTCTGTGAATCTTGTTTATTAGGCAAGATGCCTAAATCACCTTTTAGCGGTAAAGGTGTACGTGCCACCAAACTGTTAGCCCTTGTTCATAGTGACATTTGTGGGCCCATGTCTAGCCAGGCTAGAGGTGGATATGAATACTTCGTTATGGTTATTTGTATCTTATGAGACACAAGTCGGAAACTTTTGAGAAATTCAAAGAGTTTCGACACGAAGTAGAAAAACAGACCGGCAAAAGTATTAAGACATTACGGTCGGACCGTGGTGGCGAATACTTGAGCAATGAGTTTCTTGATTACTTGAAAGAGTATGGTATCTTTCACAGTGGACTCCTCCTAGAACACCGTAATTAAACGGTGTGTCCGAAGAGAGAAATCGAACTTTGTTAGACATGGTAAGGTCTATGATGAGTCGCACAGAGCTACATATTTCCTTCTGGGGATATGCATTGAATAGTGCAATACTTATTTTGAATAAGGTTCTATCAAAGTCTGTTCAACAGACTCCGTATGAAATATGGACAGGAAAGAAACCAGGTTTCTCATTCCTGAAGATTTGGGGTTGCTGGGCATACGTCAAACGTTTGGAAGGTACCAAACTAGAACCCAAATCGGATAAATGCCTATTTGTAGGATATCCTAGGGAAACCAAAAGATATAACTTCTATCACCCATAAGAGAACAAAGTATTTGTTGCTCTATATGCGGTTTTCCTTGAGAAGGAATTCCTAAATGCAGTGATAAGTGGGAGGAAAGTATAACTCGATGAAAATCGGAGTGATACTGTTTCTGACACAGAATCCTTAAGGAAACATGAACAGTCCATCAGGGATGAGACTGTACCACAATCTTCAAATACACAAGGACCGCATAGGTCGGAGAGAGTCAGAAAACAACCTGAGAGGTATGAGTTTCAGATCTCACCTAATGTGGATATTAATCTTATTGAGGAAGATGAGCCGGCTATGTATGAGAAAGCGATACGATGTATCGACTCTGATTTATGGCAAGATGCCATGAATTCTGAAATGGATTCCATGTACACCAACCAAGTTTGGACACTGGTTGATGCACCAAAAGGCGTAAAGCCTATTGGTTGCAAATGGGTCTTCAAGAGGAAGACTGACATGGATGGCAACGTACAAACATACAAAGCTAGGCTTGTAGCGAAAGGGTATCATCAACGACATGGTGTAGATTATGACGAAAATTTTTCACCCGTTGCCATGATTAAATCCATTCGGATAATGCTTTCTATTGCTGCATATTTCGATTACGAGATATGGCAGATGGATGTCAAAACCGCTTTCCTTAAGGAAACCTTTTGGAGGATGTTTATATGCAACAGCCTGACGGTTTTATCGTACCTAGACTTGCGAAAAAGGTTTCTAAGTTAAATCGATCCATTTATGGATTGAAGCATGCATCGCATTCTTGGAACCAACGTTTTGATGAGATCATAAAAGAATATGATTTCGTTCAAAGATGATCCTTATGTATATAAGAAGGTTAGTGGGAGCGCACTGACATTCATTGTCCTTTACGTTGATGATGTATTGCTTATTGGAAATGACATTCCCATGTTAACATCGGTGAAAACTTGGCTTTCATTAAAATTCTCCATGAAGGATCTGGGAGAAGCAGCCTTTATTCTGGGAATAAAGATCTACCAGGATAAATCTAGAAAGCTGCTTGGACTCTCGCAGAGCACGTACATTGACAAAGTGTTGAAGAGATTCAACATGGATCAGTCCAAGAGGGGACTGTTGCCAGTGTCACATGGCGTCACTCTATATAAGGACATGTGTCCTAAAAATCAATATGAGAGAGACAACATGAGTCGGATACCGTTTGCCTCGGCAGTCGGAGCATGTGTAGTCACTATCAGACCGATCCAGGTGACAGTCACTGGATGGCGGTTAAGAATATCCTAAAGTATCTTAGACGAACTAAGGATGCTTTCTTAATCTATGGAGATGGAGAACTTGAGGTAACTGGGTATACCGATGCAAGTTTCCAAACCGATAAAGACTACTACAAATAGCAATCCGGGTATATATTTTGTTTGAATAACAGAGCAGTAAGCTGGAAATCTTCCAAGCAAGAGACTGTTGCCGATTCAACAATAGAAGCGGAGTATATTGCTGCAGCTGAAGCAGCAAAAGAGGCAGTTTGGATCAGAAAATTCCTAATTGGATTAGGAGTAGTTTCGTTAGCAGCTGAGCCCGTTCCATTGTATTGTGACAATAACGGGGCTATAGCGCAGGCTAAGGAATTGCGGTCTCATCAACGATCCAAGCATGTTCTTCGACGTTTCCATCTGATTCGTGAGATCATACATCGTGGCGATGTGAAGATCGAGAAGGTTGCGTCAGAGGACAACATTGCAGATCCGCTGACGAAAGCTATTCCTCAGCAAATTTTGAGCGACATGTACATAGTTCAGGTATTAGATGCTTGAGTGACTGGCTATAGGCCAAGTGGGAGATTGTTAGATAATTATGACCCATAGCGTCACTATTTGTAAAAAACATTGTGGTTTTTTTACAAATTAATTATGTAGTAATGAAATTGCATTTTATCATTTTGTAATTTGATTACTTAATATATATAAATGATAAAAGTCCTTATGATTAGTTCCAGATTATAAGATATGAGACAGTATCAATCCATAAAGGTTTAATCATTAAATATCCCTAGTCGTAGTATTATCGAGACTAGACATCGATAATGCGGAATAGACTAGTATCACAGTTGTGCCTGTTATGGAAGCATAACGACATAGTTCTCATATATTTAAGTATTGGATACTTATGCAAGTGTGATAAGAGGTTTTGTTTACCGATGGTACGGAAACAGCTTCACTCTGGATAGACCCAGTGGAATCCCATTGGTAGTATGACTATGTGTCTATGGGAATCCGCATCAGGGTAGGTGTATTTGGTCTTAACCTGAGACTTACATCGCTAGTACTTGCGACAATCAATACGCTTTGGTTTTGGTCGTCCAGGACTTTAAAATGTTCTGTGTACGCATGTTTTGGGTTTATTGAGAATCATAGGGTATTGGGTGTGATGTCAAGAAGGAAGTATCACTTCAGTCATATGGAGATGATGATCACGCAGGGATATAGAACTGGTACTCTAAATGGTTGCAACCATCGGGATAATATGACTTGGTCATGATCATCCGATTTAAAGAGACTCGTTGCTTGTAATCCGATATATGCTTCGTACGGGGCAGACACTATTCCAGCCCCAAGCCTTGCATGTGACATCCGATACTGGATCGCTATACGCAATACTACGTACACTACGCCTGACAAAGATCGTATATTCCATTAAGAATATTTCTAGAGAATTGGGTAGGCACGGTGCTTTGCTAGAAGCCAACCATGTCTCGTAAATCAGTAAAAATATAGTACGAGGTACGTACGTGTTCGGATAGTCTGACGACCGTATTTACTGCCAACATATCCAGGGATCTCTTGGGTCGCTTCCCGAAGATTCACCGATGACGTATGATTCAAACACAATTAATCTTGGATTAATTACAGAGATATTTTATCTGGGATAAAATACTATTTGAAGAGAGAGAATGATTAATTCGGAATTAATCGATAAAATAATATATTTGATATATTAAACGAAATTAGATTTCGACGCGGAATTAAAATTGGATTTTAATTTGGGCAAACGAATTAATTTAGAATTAATTCACGAGCGATGTGAATAGTAAATTTGATTTAATTACGTCGCAATGGAAAATTTGTTAATTCGAAATTAACAAAACTGAGCCCGGGATGTGTTTGCGAGGCCTCTCCGATTTTGAATCAAGTGCGGCCATAAGTCACATCATTCGTCACAAATCGCTTGTCACATCACATGTCACTTTAGTGATGGATGTCAATTCACCTTTTTGGTGAGTGACAACTAGTCACTATTCATGATGTTGGTTGTTGAGAGCCTTTAATGCCATTTTGGCTCCAAATTTGAGTTTTGACTTTTTGAAAGCCATATACCAAAGTTTGGAAACACTTTAGGTATTACTTTTTTTGGAAAACAAAAAATCAAACAAAAGAAAAACACACACTCTCTCTCAAACCCTCACATTGCTGTGAGCCTCCACCAAGAATAAGGAAATTGTTTTCTTTTCTTTACTTGCTAGCACACTTCAAGAATCAATACAAGGTGATAGGGAAACCATCTCAAGAGCTTAGAATCCTTACAAAGCTTGGAGCTTATTCATCTTCTTCAAAGTACCTCATTGGCCGAAACTTCAAAGGATCAACAAGGGAGGAGATTTTGTCTTCAACACATCTCAAAATCCGTTCAATGTAAGTGTGTTTCCACCTCACTTCTTTGAGTATTCATTCTTTTCATTGCTTAAATATGATCTTGGGACTATAGTAGAAACCAACACATACGCACCCATCCAAAGCCCACATGCATAACCCTAACCCTAATGCACCACTATAAAATAGCAACTAACCAAACCCTAATCCCATGGACACTTCACGCAGCCCACTCATATCTCAATCTTCACGACAAAACAATGAAACCCTAAATCTCTCGACTCCACATACTCTCCAACCTCTCTTCTACCCAAACAACTCACGACAAAAATCAAACAAAAATAAACCCTAAACACTCATCCTCACTCTCGGCAGAAGAAACTCGGTTCGTCTCTATTCACGCTCCTAGCCTACACTCTCACGGCTCCTCTCTTTTCACATTCACTCATAAGCAGCCCTCACGCCCCTCCGTTCACAATAACAAAAGCCACGCCTCTCACAAACAGCCTCTCTCTGCTTCCTCCTTCACCCTTCACGCCCTCGGTATGGAAGAAAAGAACAAAAACCTTAGATAGCTTCTATCTCTCTCGGCATGGAGAGAGAACAAAAAACCTTAAGCATCCCTCGACCAAATATCGAGTCACACACGTAAACAAAACAGAACCCTTCACGCTCTCTCCCTTCTCGGCCATACACCCTTCCCACAATGCCTTGCAAGCCGACCAAAACAAACAAACAAATCAAGCTGACACGTTCAACGCACACAGACCACGACAAACAACAAACTAACCGGCCAAAGAACCCTACAGTTCACAAACACACACTGCCACATATACACATACACCGACCAACCACAACAAATAAGCAACAACCTCACCGACTGAGAATAAATAATATCTCTGGCAGCCCCACCAAACAGACGGCAATAACACAAACAACAACAACCCAAACACTCTCATTCTTCTTCTCTTAACTGACACAACCAAGCCAAACCTGACAGCCCTTAACCGACCAAGCCACAAACATAATCCACAACCCCAAACTGACCGAATAATAACCCCCAAACCGACACAAAACAACCCACAAGTTAGGCCAAAACAATGAACCAAAACAGTCCCAAAACAGCGGAAACAACGAATAAAATTATCGAACCAATGAACTAGAAAAGTGACGGAGCATTAACCCTTCCGGCGACGGTGTAACGCACTTCCGAGAAGCAACTTAAAAGGTAAGACCTGAGGGCACCCTTTGTTATATTTTATTTTGTCGTCCTGGAAATGGCATGCATGGATGGACGTGAAATACGTCTAACCGGGCATGCAAAGTCCTACATTGAAAACGGCCAAATTCTTTGGTCACATATTTTATTATTCAGCATTTATTTCATGTTATTTGTCTTTTTACTATTTCGCATTTATTTGCATTTATGGTTGTTTTATTATTCCGTATTCATTTTGTGTTAGTTATCTTCCTTGTTATTTAACATATTTGTCTCTTCGGTAATTATTGTTATATGCATTATCATATTCCATGTATGTCAACATTGGGTTAATGATTGCGTTGTGTTAATGCTTGAGTGTTGTCTCTCGTGGTATATCGGATGGAAACCCAGACATAAATTCCGTAGCCGAATCCGAATGGACGGTAGTGCGGTCTGTATTTGGGATACAACTCCATGTACTGTTTTGGAAACGTTCATGTATGTGTTTATGTCATTATAGATGCCGTTTTCGTAATCTCGTTCGAACGCGTTTATGAACGCTACACGAACGTGTGCATTATACCTTACTCTGTTTGAACGCGTTTCCGAATGCTACTCGAACGCGCGCACACTGGACATATTCTTTCCTCATGTTTCATGCATGTTTGCCTATTTGGTTATTCATTTCTGCATCATGTTCTTAAATATCTCTTTTAATGTAATATGCTTCCATTGTTTCTATTAATGTTCATGGGTGTGAAAACTTGTGTGTTGATTAAATTATCTTGCATGCGTTTCATAAGACTTGGTTATACTATTGTATAAATCCTTTCATTACAATTGGCATAAGTAAGGGACCATTCTGAACCCAATGGTTTGAGGTCTTCCCTTGCGAGGGGTGAGTGCGGCCTTAAATAATTTCCCAGTTCACACTGAGTGGCGACTCCATTTATTCTCCGATTTAGTCCCCCGCGGGCTACTCCGTACTCCCGACGGGCCACGAGCCCAGAAAGCGTCATCCCTACCTCTGTCCGTGCCTGTGCCCACAGTCTGGTGACTCCACTGGGGATAGAGAATCGGCCCCGAAATAATGTCTTGTAATGCTTGTGGTTTTTGCTTTAGTTAACCTAGTCTCATATATTGCATACCCTTTTTACCATGATGGCGTCATATATCATGAAGTCACTTTCACTCGAGGCGGCAGATTGTTATATGGCATCATCACTCGTTGGCACGTACCTTAGGGTATAAAAAAAGTGCGCTCACTTGGTCGCTCGAACCCTTGAGTGGGGAGACCTAGTTGTGGGCAATCCTTCACCGGCGAGAGCCTTTATCTATACCCCTATAAACCCACATGTGAACCATAGTTGTATGACCTATAGAAGCCAGCCTTTATGCTTGTGTTTGGGACCATCATCTTTTGGATTCATTTGGACTTCTTGTTATGAGATGTGAACTTGTTGGGCCATTTAAACTGGGATGAGTTTGTGTCTTATGAGGATTGGCCAAAAGCTTCTAAAATTCTGATGGGCCACTTTGTGTTTGGGCCCCCTATCATTTGAAGTTGTTTAGCCACGTTATCACAAAAATGTAAACCTGTTGGGCCTTTTTCAAATGGGACAAGTTTGCACCTCGTAATAATATGATTGAATGCTTTGAAATGATAATGGGCCAACTTGTATGAAAACCTTGATGGACTTAGAAAATCCAATCATAATATAAATATGCTAGAAGAATGAGTCTGATACCCGCATTGGCTTTCATCCAGAAAGGATACGCCTTATTACGGCATATTTGTATATTGTTGGATGTTTCCAAGTTCATCCCCATGACCGTGATTACCGAAGGCCCAATTCTTCGTTTCTAGACAATGGCATGATCCCATAATAGGCTTAATCCATGTTGTAAATGGGCGGTCCTTATCTTTTACCGATGGAAAGGAACCGAGGTAGCCAAGGTGTTGGTTTATTCTAAGGTCCCAAGATCAAACAAGACATGAAATAATGCGTGAATACATCAACGGAGGTAGCGGAATACTCACATTGATCGGTTGAGTCGATTTGAAGACGAATGAAGCCCAAAAACGCACTGCCCTTCACGCCAAACTGCTAGCAGTCCACTGCCCTGCAAAATAGAAATTTGAGTGAAGAAACGGAGCTCCTAGCTTCGTCGGATGGATCCCGTCTCATGGTCGAACCTCCCTACCACCTTCGCAAGACTTGTAAGTGTGCTAGCACTTGATTTTTCACCATGAAAATCACTCTTGCTTCCCTAAAGTCACGCCATTTTCTGGTTCCAACCAGTCCAAGAATTTGTCATTGGGCGTGAGAGAAGAGAGAGTTGAGAGAGAGATGAAAATTGTGTTATGTTAAAAAGATTTACCAAAAATCAATTTATATTTATGCCATAATGTTTATTAAATAAATAATAAACTTATGACACAAAACATGCAATGGCTTAGAGTGTCAAACACTCAAACTCCATGCAAAACCATTGAGTGTTGTACACAATCTTCATGCAATGCATTAGAATTAAATAATGCATAATATGACATGTGTCATGTGGGCCCCACACGTTTCCAAATGAAAGTGGGCCACGTGCACTCACGCGTTCGGGTTCGATATTTCCGAAATACCGAGCTTACGTCGCGACGTTAATTAAATCGAACAATTGCGTCTAGCGAAATTATATTTACGTCGCTAACGAATTAATTCTAAATTAACTCGTTTGCCCGAATTAAAATCTAATTTTAATTTCGCGTCGAAATCGAATTTCGATTATTATATCGAATATAATAATTTATCGATAAATTCCAAATTAATCGTTCTCTCTCTTTAGACGACATTTTATCCCGGATAAAATATCTCCGTTATTAATCCTAGATTAATTTTCTCTCTCTTCTGTATAATCCCAGATTTTCAAGAGTGCGAGTTGTGCGTCATCGGTGGATTATCGGGAAGCGACCCATGAGATCCCCGGATAATCTGGCAGTAAATACGGTCGTCGGAGAGTATCCGAATCACGTACGTACCAAGTACTACGTTCTACCGATTTACGAGACAAGGTCGACTCCTAGCAAAGCACCAAGTCTTCCCAAGTTCTCCGGACATATTCATCAAAGAATATCTAGATCTGTATCAAGCGTAGTATACGATTGTATTGTGCATATCGGCCCAGTATCGGATAATCACGTGCTAGGGCTGGGGCTGGATAAGTGTCTGCCCCGTCCGAAACACATATCGGATGTCTGGTAACTAGTCTCTATAATCGGATATTCATGACCTGGTCATAATATCACGATTGGATGCGCATCACTTAAGAGCACTAATACCGTATCCTGCGTGACATCATCTCCATTATGACTGGAGTGACACTTCCGTCTTGACATCACATCCAATACACTACGATTCTGATAAACCCAGAAGAGGTGAACACAGAACCAGTTAAGATCCCCCACCACCAAAACCAAAGTTTACCGATTGTCGTAAGTATTAGCGATGCAAGTCTCAGGTTAAGACTATACACACCTACCTTGATTTCGGCCTCCCATAGACACCTAGTCATAATACCAATGGGATTCCGAAGGGTCTATCCAGAGCGAAGCTGTTTCCCGTACCATCGGTGAAACACGACCTCCTATCGCACTTGCACAAGTATCCAATACTTATATATATGAGAACTATGCCGTTGTGCCCTCACAACGCGCACAAGTGCAATACTAGCCTATTCCGCATTATCGATGTCCAGTCTCGATAATACTACGGCTAGGGATATTTAATGATTAATCCTTCGTGGACTGATACTGTCTCATATCATCTCAATCCAGGAACTAATCATAGGGACCTCTCTTCATTTATATATCTATGGTGATCTAATCACAAATGACGAGAGTGCAATTTCCTTGTTACATAGTTAATTTGCTACAGCAACACAATGTTCTGTGCAAATAGTGACGCTATGGGTCATATTATCCAACAATCTCCCACTTGGCACGTAGCGAGTCACTCAAGTGTCCTACACTCGAACTATGTAAGGTTCGCTCAAATTGCTGAGAAAAAGGTTTTCGTCAGCGGATTTGTTCGATTATCGTTTGACGCGATTTTACGATCATCACATCGCCACGATGTATGATCCGAACGAATCAGATGATCTAGAAGTATATATCTGGATCGTCGATGAGACCTTTAATTCCTTAGCCTGTGCTGACGCCTAGCTCAGCTGCTAACAGAACTATATCTAATCTAATTAGATTTACTTTCGACCCAAAAGACTTCTATTGCTGCCTCAGCTGCAGCAATAATCCGCATTTGTTGTTTATATCGGCAACAGTTATCTTGCTTGGAAGATTTCCAGTTTCACCCGTTATTCAAACTTTATAGTACCGCAGTATTTAATCGTTTGGAAACTTGCAGTGGTGATCCCAGTCACTTCAAGTTCTCCTTCTCCATAGTTTAAGATAGCATCTTTAGTTCTAAGAGATACTAACAGATGTTCTTAACTTTAATCCAGTGACTATCACTTGGATTGACCCGATTGTGACTCCATATGCTCGAAGCGTATGAGACACCAATACAAGTACATTTTAAATGTACAATTTCCCAGAGAGTGTTAACAACTCCAAATCTATCCCAGTAGATCTTTATTCCTTGAATAAAGGTTGTTACTCCCCAGAATTCTACGGAGAATTTCTATTGAAAGCCAAGCTTTCAACAATAGCTTTATGGGAATTTCACTGTCAGTGTGCTCTCCCACTAACCTCCTTATATACACAAGAATTATTTCGTTTTGAGTCAAATCATAAACCATTATGATTATTTCAAAACGACAGTTCCAAGAACCTTATGCTTGCATTGATCCAAACATGGATCGAATAACCCGCAAACCTTGTTTGTCGGTTATACAAAATCGTCAGGATGTTGTAAACATCCTCCAAAAGGTTTCCTTTTCAGGAAAGCGATTTTGATTTATAACTGACACATTTCATAAATGAAATATACAGTTATTTTCAAGCATCTTCAAAATGGATTTACCATGGCAACAGGTAAAAGGTTGAACCGTTATTAACATAATGTTGATAACGATACCTTTTCGTCAAAAGTCTAGCTTTGCACGTTGGTATGTTGCCTTCCATGTATGTCTTCCTTGAAGACATTTATAGTACCAATAGGCACAACGCCTTGTGGTACAACAACTAGTATCCAAACATAGTTGTTATACATGGAATCCATTTCGGACTCATGGCACTTTGCCATAACAGGGAGTCGATACCTCGTATCACTTCCTCATAAACGTAGTCGGATGGTACACCACCATAAGATTGACATCTTTATGAGGTGAGATCAGAAACCCATACCCTAGGTTGTTTTCTGACTCTATCCGATCTACTAGTTTCTTGTGTATTTGAAGATTAATGGTATAGTTCATCATAGATGAACTATTTGTGTTCCATTAAGGACTTCGTGCCTTGAACAGTATTACTCCGATTTTCATCGAGTATCACTATCCTCCCACTGACCACTGCATATCGGTATTCCTCTCAGGAAAACCGCATGGTGAGCAACAATTACATTGTTCTCATGTGGGATTTACAAGTATTATATTAAGGTTTCCCTTAGGATAACCTATATTGGCACTTATCCAATTTGGGTCCTTAGTTTGGTATCATCCAAACGCTATGCCTGGCATACCCAAATTATCAGGAATGAGAAACCTCGTTTCTTCCCTGTTCATATCCTATATGATATCTGTCAAACAGATTTATATGGAACCTTATTCTAAATAAGTTTTGCACTGTTAATACATATCCGGTGAAGGAAATAGTAGCTCAGAGCGACTCGTGATGATAAACTTATCAAGTCCTCATCTGAAAAAAGAACCGTACTCTTTCATGTACGTATGAAACTTACTGCTTAAGTATTTTCCATTACGGTTTACCGTGGCGGCATAATACTATAGCCGATCTGTTTGTCTACTTCGTGTCGAAACTCTAAAGTTTCCGATCTGTGTTCTTCAAAAGAAACACATAACCACAACGTGATGTCACATCCGTTAAGGTCACGAAATATTCATGTTAACATATAGCCTAGCTAGATATGGGCCCACTTACTTCACCATGAATAGGGCTAACAGATCGGTGGCCCTTTTACTATTACCAAGTAAATAGTATTTTAGGTAGTTACCTAATAAACTAGATTCGCAGACCTTATTTGAATAGTCAAATCAGTCCTAGTACCCACTCTATAAAAGTGTGGATATACGAGTCTTCTTAATTGTGTCCTAGACAAAATGCCACAAATAAGTCTCCATTGATCAAATCAATTTGAGCTATTTATTTGTCATTTTATATGTTTGAGATTTTATTATATTCAAAATATAAATTCTGTTATTTACATCCAATGTATTTATCTCAGTATCATCTTTATATAATGAAACACTTTAGTGTTCTAGAATATAAAGGTTTTATCCGCAATGGATTAAACACTGATATAGAGATAATGTCTCTAGTTAAACTAGTTACATTATGACATTTCCTAATTTAAATACATACCCAAAGGGTAGTTTCTAAACTTTAGGTATCTACGGTCGAAACAGCGCGACTTTCGTCCCGTTTCCGATTCGCAGAGAAATCTCGGCTTGAAGCCAGTATCCAGCTCACAGCGGATTCTGAACGTCAATACATATATTTTATGTACCACACTAAGTATTTAAAATCCAATTTCAATACTAGTAGTGAACATAACTTTGACAAATATTTTTAAAGTTAGAGCCTCGCCCTTTCTTTAATTCCTTCGTGTCTTCCATATCCAAATGGTAGTCACTTTGGGATATGTCAATTATCTTTTCAATATTTCAAAAACCTTTGGCCAAGCCTTGGGTTTCGGAATATCGAAACGATGTGCACCTTGTGCTACATGCCCAATTGCAAACTTTGACTTTTCTCCACTAGAATAGTCAATTAATTATCCAAGAATTATTAATTGCAATTTTAATACTTTAAATCTAAAGATAGATTTATTATAAGTATATTAATTAAGCACTAAAGTCATCATCACATAAATCTTCCAAAGACTTTATGCTCTACTATTTGCTTAATATGGGCTTAGTCATAATAAGTTATTTTATCAAATAAATTAACCTATTATTAATTCCCAATTGAAAATTAAATCATTTAAAACATTTAATCCAAGGATTATATATTTTAAATATTCAACTTTTCAATTCTTACTTGATTTTAATAGTCCAACTATTTAATCAATTATTAAGGTACTATTTATTATAATGATTACAATAATCCAATTATTTAATCAACTATAATTTTAATATTGATTACTATAATCCATTATAAAATCAACTATCATTTAATTCAATTATATTGATTACTATAATCCAATTACAAAATCAACTATATATTGAATGAGTTTGTATATAGTCCAACTATATATTTTTTAAAACAACATAAAATATTAGTCCGACTAATACTTTTATTAATATGACGAGTAAAATATAAATGAGCGTGTTAGCGAGTATTGAACGAATGTTGCAAATTCAATACTTGCCTCCCACTATTTTTCGTCGAGCCTCTAACCCTCTGTGGAGTACTCGGGAAACCGTGTTTCCTAGTGGGCTAGGATCCTATTAAATAACACACAACCTTGACTTTGGCCAATAAAAGCTGTATGCTATTTAACTAGGTAGATCTCACAGATCAATTGGATCCAATCCAATTCCTAGATCCGGTTAGGTGGACATCCAAGTCCGAAACATATGTATAATGTCAATGTATCCATTACATTTTCCTAACCATATCCTCCGAATCATCTAGGCCTTGGCTTTGGCCAAAAACAAACCTAATGATTCCAGTTAAGCGGACCCATTGACGAGGAAAGTTTCGTAATCAATGTCATTGGACAAAAAGTGATCTTGACTTTGGCCAATAAAAATCACGATTTGGACAAGACACCGATATGCAACAAAACTCTCATGATTCAAGTACATCCTTGATTGACAAAGGTCTTGACTTTGGTCAAAAAACAAACCAATGCCAACTTCGGATCTTGAACAAGAATCATTCAATGGAAGGATATTTGCTTAATATAGATTGAGGGATTTTCGCGTGCAAATTGGCTACCAATTTAATTATCTTTGTTAAGGTCTCATCATCATACACCCTTAAACATGCATTCTAAATACATAATAAAGCGAGTATGAAATAAAATAATAATGATATGCGGATGGATACTTTACACATTGATCCTAGATCAAATCTCTCCCTTTCTCACTCAAGCTAGCACTTGTACTACTTCTACCCGTTACACTACACTTCTAAAGAAACCTCATATACAGAGGGGGAATAGGTGAGAAGAGAATACAAAGAGAAAGAAGGTGATAAGGCTGGACACGCAGGTCCAATTTAATAAATCGAATTTATTACAACAATTTCTAAAATTGCCCACCCATCTAATATCCATCCGATATACATTATTCATTCAACACAACCACATATTCACACACATAAGCATGCTATCAATCAATCTAATCAAATTAATTAATCTGATAATTAAGTGATCATCCAATGTTCAAACAACGATTTGATTTTGTTCGAGTCAAACTCGTTTTTGCGAATAAGTACTTAAAGTACGAATTCATGAATTAAATTAAACTACATCATTAAATCAAATTTAACATGTATTTAATACTAATTCACTATTCAATTCAAAATTAAACATTACACTTTATTTAATAAACCTTTTACGATTTAAATTCCAAATCTAAGTAACTCGTCTCAAAGACCGATTAACGTCCAACGTCAATTTAATTAAGTCTAATGGGCTTTAACTAATTTCTTTAGGCATGGGCTTCGGCAACCAAAGCCCAATAGTGGAATCACCCAAAATGCCTTAGAAATCAATTTCGGCCCATTAGGCCCAATTAAACATTAAAGGTTCATTAGTCACAATTGGGCTTTATGGTTAAGGTTTTGGGCCCAATTGGATCCAATCCACTTGGCCTAAACCAAACTTGATAAATCAAGCCCAATAGGCCCAATTACAACTTTAAATTCTAATTTCCAAATTAGGCCCAATTAATTAAATCCAAAATCCAATTTCACAATTAATTACCAAAAGTGCATTATATGATTAATCAACTAAATCAACATTTCCAAAACACTAAATTAGTCCAATTAATCATACTTAATTCATTATTACATGTCAAACACACATAATGAAAAATCAAACCCATATTACATGCTTCAAGTCTCGGCCAAGGAAGGTTATTTTGTCCGATTTGGTTTCGATCCAATCGAACCTACAATCGACATTAAATCACCATCCGATTGATTTCATACACATCCAATGTCACAAAACCAAAAACACCAAGACATTTAGGGCATTACACATTCGGCCAACTCAAAGAATTTTGGGTTTTCATCCAATTCGAATCCAATCCAATTCGATTCAAATTAACGTCAACCTAATCGATTCTAACTCATCAAATGAATTAAAAAACAAAAATCCAAGATCCCAAAAATCTACACACATTCGGCCAAGGTGTTAATTTTGGGGAAAATAATTCCAAATCATTATTTCATTCAATTGAGTCCAACCAAACCTTAATTAAACATGTTATAAGCATACTCAAACATTCAATTCATTCAAATCATGCTCAAAACAAGTTTACCCAAATTTTAAGCCCTACAAATTTCATGCTTGCAACATTAGCTCTTGATGCCATTGTTGGTTATTCTAAGGTCCCAAGATCAAACAAGACATGAAATAATGCGTGAATACATCAACGGAGGTAGCGGAATACTCACATTGATCGGTGAGTCGATTTGAAGACGAATGAAGCCCAAAAAACGCACTGCCCTTCACGCCAAACTGCTGGCAGTCCACTGCCCTGCAAAACAGAAATTTGAGTGAAGAAACGGAGCTCCTAGCTTCGTCGGATGGATCCCGTCTCATGGTCGAACCTCCCTACCACCTTCGCAAGACTTGTAAGTGTGCTAGCACTTGATTTTCACCATGAAAATCACTCTTTGCTTCCCTAAAGTCCGCCCATTTCTGGTTCCAAACCAGTCCAAGAATTTCTTTCCTTTGGGCGTGAGAGAAGAGAGAGTTTTGAGAGAGATGAAATTGTGTTTATGTTAAAATGATTACCAAAAATCAATTTATATTTATGCCATAATTTATTAAATAAATAATAAACTTATGACACAAAACATGCAATGGCTTAGAGTGTCAAACACTCAAACTCCATGCAAAACCATTGAGTGTATTGTACACAATCTTCATGCAATGCATTAGAATTAAATAATGCATAATATGACATGTGTCATGTGGGCCCCACACGTTTCCAAATGAAAGTGGGCCCACGTGCACTCACGCGTTCGGGTTCGATATTTCCGAAATACCGAGCTTACGTCGCGACGTTAATTAAATCGAACAATTGCGGCTAGCGTTATTATTTACGTCGCTAACGAATTAATTCTAAATTAACTCGTTTGCCCGAATTAAAATCTAATTTTAATTTCGCGTCGAAATCGAATTTCGATTATATATCGAATATAATAATTTATCGATTAATTCCAAATTAATCGTTCTCTCTCTTTAGACGACATTTTATCCCGGATAAAATATCTCCGTTATTAATCCTAGATTAATTTTCTCTCTCTTCTGTATAATCCCAGATTATTCAAGAGTGCGAGTTGTGCGTCATCGGTGGATTATCGGGAAGCGACCCATGAGATCCCCGGATAATCTGGCAGTAAATACGGTCGTCGGAGTATCCGAATCACGTACGTACCAAGTACTACGTTCTACCGATTTACGAGACAAGGTCGACTCCTAGCAAAGCACCAAGTCTTCCCAAGTTCTCCGGACATATTCATCAAAGAATATCTAGATCTGTATCAAGCGTAGTATACGATTGTATTGTGCATATCGGCCCAGTATCGGATAATCACGTGCTAGGGCTGGGGCTGGATAAGTGTCTGCCCCGTCCGAAAACACATATCGGATGTCTGGTAACTAGTCTCTATAATCGGATATTCATGACCTGGTCATAATATCACGATTGGATGCGCATCACTTAAGAGCACTAATACCGTATCCTGCGTGACATCATCTCCATTATGACTGGAGTGACACTTCCGTCTTGACATCACATCCAATACACTACGATTCCTGATAAACCCAGAAGAGGTGAACACAGAACCAGTTAAGATCCCCCACCACCAAAACCAAAGTTTACCGATTGTCGTAAGTATTAGCGATGCAAGTCTCAGGTTAAGACTATACACACCTACCTTGATTTCGGCCTCCCATAGACACCTAGTCATAATACCAATGGGATTCCGAAGGTCTATCCAGAGCGAAGCTATTCCCGTACCATCGGTGAAACACGACCTCTTATCGCACTTGCACAAGTATCCAATACTTATATATATGAGAACTATGCCGTTGTGCCCTCACAACGCGCACAAGTGCAATACTAGCCTATTCCGCATTATCGATGTCAGTCTCGATAATACTACGGCTAGGGATATTAATGATTAATCCTTCGTGGACTGATACTGTCTCATATCATCTCAATCCAGGAACTAATCATAGGGACCTCTCTTCATTTATATATCTATGGTGATCTAATCACAAATGACGAGAGTGCAATTTCCTTGTTACATAGTTAATTTGCTACAGCAACACAATGTTCTGTACAAATAGTGACGCTATGGGTCATATTATCCAACACAAGGTTCACCCCGTAGCATAAGAGAGAACGATTTTGTGTACCCCACATTGGTACATAGAATAAGCCTTATCTAGAACCAAAAATTGACTTACCACGAGTGTGGGAGAAATAAGGTCGGAAGGATATATGTTGTTTTGATAACCACTTGCTTCTCATGCATCGCACACATACACGCATCATGTTAATCCCCGTGTCTAAAGCCATCATAGATATCCGTTGGGTTAGAGAAGAAAAAAGATTTGTCAAAAAGAGTTTAGCAAACATGGACATCGGGGAAGAGGAAGTCGAGAAACAGAAAAATTTACGGCAAGAATAAAAAGACCATTGGGGGCCATCAGGAGGAAAAAAAAAGAAAAAAAGAAGAAGAAAAAAAAAGTAGAAAAAAAGATAAAAAAAAGAAAAAAAAAAAAGAGAAAACAAAATGATTGCTTTAGTCTTAATAGTTAAGCATAAATCCAATGATTGCAATGTTTGCTTTAGGGTGAAATCTTAGAAACGATAAGTTCCCGATGTACTTTTTCTCGATACTTTGAGTAGTTGATCTATGTTAGACTCGTAAGCACTGAATTATAAGTTCTTGGCAGTGAAAACCTGAGTAGTTGGCAAAGTGACTAGTTGAAGAAATTGCAGGTCGATGAATGACCGTTTGCTTAGATGTTCATCCTGATTTGCTTGTGTTATGATCTGTGGTATGATTGAAAATAAAAGAAAAGTCTTTTAATAAAAAAAATATAAACCACCTATAACCGATAAGCGTGAAGCTACCCATTGGCGAGTATTAGGACCACCATGAGGAGAAATGCTACCTTAAAGGGTAGGTGTGTTGAAAAAAAAAGAGAAAAAAAAGGAAAAAAGAGAAGAAAAAAAAGAAAGAGAGACAAAAGAAAAAGAAAACCATACCATATTGAGCACGGAAAAGCAATTGCAGAGCATAATTGAGACATCTAGGTTGGTTTGACCCATCCATCCCAATTTTTAAGAGAAATTATTGAGTTGGCTTACCTAGGAATCAAGCTGTAAAAGAACCATTGGACACACACTTTGAGTCTAGTTAGATCATTTATTCAAAAACTCGGATTTGAGTTGCATTGAGTGTTTTGAAGGTTCTCTGGTTTCATTACTAGCCATTCTTTGAGGACAATAACATGTATAACTATTGGGAATATTTTGTAGCCAGTAGTAATATAGTATGTTGATACAGAGTGACACATCACGTAGTCCACCTTGACCTAATACAAGCAACGGAGAGCAGAAACCTAAAACAGGTCTGGGGGCGACCAGTCTACCAACTCGCGAATAAGAGACATAATAGGATCTTGAGCCATGGGACCAAAGAAAACTGAGCAATCACCAGAGTTTAACTGGCAGCAGGAAATTATAAGCAGACCCGGGGGCGACCGAAGACATTGTAGGGAAAGGGCACCAAAGGCACAAGAAAGGCTTGATCCATCGGAATAGGAAATACATCCATGCTACAAGCAACACGTCACATACATGCAGTTTTTGTTTGATGTTCGCAGGTTTTTGAAGAAAAAAGGAAAAGCGGCAAATACGAACAAGCTGGGAATGGCAACACACTTAACGCAGCATCGGGAATGAATCCCAGGGTCGAGGCCCACACTATTAGCATTTCTGGGAATGAATCTCAGGGTCGAGGCCCACATCATCAACAGTATCGGGAATAAAGCCCATAATCAGCACAATTCGGGAATAAAGCCCATATTCAGCACAATTCGGGAATAAAGCCCACATTCAGCACAGTCGGGAACAAAGCCCACATTCAACACAGTTCGGGAATAAAGCCCAAGGAATAAAGCCTATTCTTAACAAAGTTCGGGAAAAAAGCCCACTCTCTACACAGTTCAAGAACAAAGCCCAGGGAACAAAGCCCACACTCAGTACAGCTCGGGAAAAAAGCCCACAATCAACACAGTTCGGGAATAAAGCCCATGGAACAAAGACCACTCTTAACGCAGTTCGGGAACAAAGCCCACTCTCTGCACAGTTCAGGAACAAAGCCCAGGGAATAAAGCCCACACTCAGTACAGCTCGGGAACAAAGCCCACAGTCAACACAGTTCGGGAATAAAGCCCACTCTTAACACAGTTCAGGAATAAAGCCCACTCTTAACACAGTTCAGGAATAAAGCCCACTCTCCACAAAGTTCGAGAACAAAGCCCATGGAACAAATCCCACACTCAGTATAGCTCGGGAACAAAGCCCACAGTCAACACAGTTCGGGAAAAAATCCCAGGGAATAAAGCCCACAATCAATTCAGTTCGGGAATAAAGCCCGCACTCTCAGCACAATTCGGGAACAAAGCCCACACTCAACACAGCTCAGGAACAAAGCCCAAGGAATAAAGCCCACAATAAGCACAATTCAGGAATAAAGCCCACACTCAGTAACAGTTCAGGAACAAATCCTAGGAAACAAAGCCCACACTCAGTACAGCTCGGTAACAATGCCCACAGCCAACACAGTTCAGGAATAAAGCCCAGGGAACAAAGCCCACATTCAGTACAGCCAGGGAACAAAGCCCACATTCAGCACAGCTCGGGAACAAACAAATCAAGCTGACACGTTCAACGCACACAGGCCACGACAAACAACAAAGAAACTGGCCAAAGAACCCTACAGTCCAAAAACACACTGCCACATATACACATACACCGACCAAACCACAACAAATAAGTAGCAACCTCACCGAATGAGAACAAACAATATCCCTGGTAGCCCCACCAAGCAGACGACAATAACATAAACAGCAACAGCCTAAACACTCTCATTCTTCTTCTCTTAACCGACACAACCAAGCCAAACCTGACAGCCCTTAACCGACCAAGCCACAAACATAATCCACAACCCCAAACCGACCAAATAATAACCCCCAAACTGACACAAAACAACCCGCAAGTTAGGCCAAAACAGTGAACCAAAACAATCCCAAAACAACAGAAACAGAGAACAAAAATATTGAACTAATGAACCAGAAAAGTGACGGAGCATTAACCATTCCGGCGACGGTGTAACACACTTCCGAGAAGCAACTTAAAAGGTAAGACCTGAGGGCACCCTTTGTTATATATTATTTTATCGTCCTGGAAACAACATGCTTGGTTGGACGTGAAATACGTCCAACCGGACATGCGAAGTCCTACATTGAAAACGGCCAAATTCTTTGGTAAGATATTTTATTATTCGGCATTTATTTTGTGTTATTTGTATTTTTACTATTTCATATTTAATTTGCATTTATGGTTGTTTTATTATTCCACATTCATTTTGCGTTAGTTATCTTCCCTGTTATTTCACATATTTGTCTCTTCGGTCATTTATTGTTATATGCATTATCATATTCCATGTATGTCAACATTGGGTTAATGATTGCGTTGTGTTAATGCTTGAGTGTTGCCTCTCGTGGTATATCGGTTGGAAACCCAGACATAAATTCCGTAGCCGAATCCGAATGGACGGTAGTGTGGTCTGTATTTGGGATACAACTCCATGCACCGCTTGGGAAACGTTCATGTATGTGTTTATGTCATTATATATGTCGTTTTCGTAATGCCACTCGAACACGCACACACTGGACAGATTCTTTCCACATTTTTCATGCATGTTTGCCTCTTTGGTTATTCATTTCTGCATCATGTGCTTAAATATCTTTTTTTAATGTAATATGCTTCCATTGTTTCTATTAATGTTCATGGGTGTGCAAACTTGTGTGTTGATTAAATTATCTTGCATGTGTTTCATAAGACTTGGTTATACTATTGCATAAATCCTTTCATTACAATTGACATAAGTAAGGGACCATTCCGAACCCAACAGTTTGAGGTCTTCCCTTGCGAGGGGTGAGTGCGGCCTTAATTCATTTCACAGTTCACACTAGGTGGCGACTCCATTTATTCTCTGGTTTAGTCCCCTGCGGGTTATTCCGTAATCCCGATCGGGCTGCGAGCCCGGACAGCGTCGCACATCTCTGTACCATGTCCACAGTCTGATAGGGATAAGAGTGGGTGATTTGTATGTACAGAGAAACAAGATACCCTTTATCTAGGGGAATATCAAACCCGAAAGAACCCATGACCCAGATATCTAAAAAGTTGATCGAATCAATGTGGCCTTTGCGAGGTAAAATGATAGACTGAATAATTTCAGTGAAAACTTGCATATCAAAGACTAATTCAACCTTCTTAAAGACATGAATACTTATATAAGGACGAGGGACGAGAGCGTCTCTCTGGATAAATTTCATTACTTGGGTCTCAGAAATACCCATAAGTTCACAAAATTGCCTATGAGACAGGCTTAACAAACGGATCAGGAAAAAGTAGTACGAATGAGATGATTAAGAGAATGAAGAGTCACACTAAAGGAAATTTCGTTGATCTCAGTTTTAAAAGCCCAATAGGTAGCAGTAGGAAACTCCATGTTAGTATAAAATACTTTAATGAGATTCAGATAAATAGGGTCATAGATTTGATAAAAATGATTGAGTCAGTGATGATTGAGAATCTCATAACATGAAAAATCGACTAAATTATCAATATTGTAAAAAAAAACTGTTTAGATATCACTTTCTTTTTAATATGATCATTATAAATACGAGTTTATCGAGCATTTTAAAAATAGCGATAGGGATGAAATTCATGATCCATTTTGCAAAAAAAAAAAAAAAAAAATATTCGAAATTTGGTTTTTTGTCTAAAATTTGCTTGAATTTGGGTTCAAAAACGATGAAATGAGTGCAAAATGATGAAGAATAATGATTCTAAACACTTTCTAGAATGATTTTAAACAAGAAATTTGAACCCAAAAAAATACATAAGAGATGCGAATCTAGAAAATCTAAATCTAGGGTTTCTAAACCTAGAAACTGAGGAAAAGGTTGAAAAAGATGAGGAATAAAGACTAAGAGTGGGATGAAACTACCTTAGATGTGAAGAGGAACCGATTTGAGATGCTAATGAAAGAGTTTGAGATGAAATGGAAGAAGAATTGCGTAATTGGCATTTTAAAACACAGATACCGGTATACTGACCAGTATACCGGTCTCCCAGACCTATAAGCATTGACCCAGACCGGTAAGCGCTATCGAAAACCGGTATATCGATCCTAGAAGGTATTTGAAGGGAGATCTGAGCTAATGTTCGACAAAATGGCCTCAAATTTAATGAGATAAAAATAAGATTAAGCATAGCATTATGCCAAATTAAATTCAAATTGGCTATTCACTAGTATGCTTCACAATCAAGTACAGATCAAATCAATAAACATACATATATAAGTTGGAGGAAATGGTACCAATGTTTCCATAAACACGGATTTTACCTATTACAGTTGTCACTTGGTGACAAATCCACCAACTATCAAATTCATTCATTTTTTAGGTAGAGTTTTGATATTCTTTTTGTTGAGCTCTTTCATCATCTTTGTTAAGTCTTTGGGATTAATTTTCATTTCTCATTGATTGACCATTCTCAAAGTTCCCATACAAAATCATTTAAGTATATTTTGGTACCCAAATTTTCTTGGATCCATGGGGGTTAGTCTTGGTTCCTTGGGGAATCCATGCATTCACCTTTTTTTATTTTTGTACATGTAATCAAAATTTTTTTCGTCCTTTCTTTAGTTAGCATGACATGTCACATTTTCATCAAAAGTGACATACGTATGAGAATTGGATGCCTTTACAAAATAATTTTTCAAAAATTTTCGTTTGATGTAAGGCCTATATCCTAACCATTCTCTTTTAAAAGCACATCTTTGGGATCCAATCAACATATTAAAATTTTTTCTCTCCCAAAGTAAATTTTATTACAATGTTATGCAAATTCATAACATTTTTATTCAAAAAAAATATTTTCATATATAATAGATTTGCAATCACATGTATTTGAGATAGATGACATGCTAGATATACTATTTCCAAGTTTTAGTTTTTCATCTTTTAAGCATGCAAATTCATTTTCATGCCTTTCATTTTTCTCAACAATTGATGCATTATCATTTAATACTGATGAATGCTCATCTTTTAAGCATGGAATATCCTCTTTTCCCACAAATGACTCAAGGGCTATTTTCTTTTTATTATTTTATTCTTCTTCCCTTAAATCCATTTTGAGCTTCATCTCATATTCCAATAATTTTCCAACCAAATCATCCAATCTCAAATTGTTGATAATATTTGATTCCTTGATGGAAGAGGTACAAATTGTTGGAGTTCAATCAAGTCCCAAAGATCACAAACATGCATAAAAACGAGTTGAATACACAAAGGAGTAAGGCGGAATACATACTCACATTGATGGGTTTTGATGAAATGAACACAAGTTGCGTTTTTGATCTTGTTGCTGCTCGGTTTGGCCTCCAAAAACAGCAGGGGCTGCTCGGTTTTGGTCTTCTTTGCGTCTCCAAGAATCGGCCATAGGTGGTCTCCATGGAAGCTCCAAGCTTCAAGCTCCAAAATAGATTCCAAGCACATGAATTCGTTTCCCTATCACCTAAGTATAACCCATGTGTGTGTGCTAGCACCATCCTTCTTCATTTGCTTCTCAAAATCGGTCTAACCAGAAAAAAATTGAGAAGAAATCGGCACCATGCCGTGAATGGAGAGGAGGAGAGGAGAGAAAGATGAAGGGTTTTGGCTCCAAGCCACAAACGTGTACTGTACCAAAAAGAGAGGAAAAAGCCTTTTTGTATATATTCTTCTTTTTATTTTCCAAGTAAATAAAATACATATACTCAACTTTAATTCAAAAGTCAAAAAGGCAAGGAATAAAATAATGTTATATTCCATCTCAAGCCTTTTAAAAGCTTTCAATCATTGCACATCACTATTCACATCACATCTATTCAATTTAATAAAGTGACATATTGTCAAGTCACATCACTCAAAGTGACAATTGATTTGACGATTGACGCGACTAGCGATTTGACGCTTGATGTGACTCGCGTGCCGCGCTCGAATTCGAAATGCGAATGCGCTCGCAATCACTCTCGGGCTCGGGTTCGCTATTCCAAATTAACGAATTTTCCATCGCGTCGTAATTAAGTGATTACGCCTAGCGAATTCACTATTCACGTCGCTAACGAATTAATTCTAAATTAATTCGTTCGCCCGAATTAAAATCTAATTTTAATTCCGCGTCGAAATCCAATTTCGATTAATATATCGAATATATTAATTTTATCGATTAATTCCAAATTAATCGTTCTCTCTCTTTACGATATTTTATCCCAGATAAAATATCTCCGCAATTAATCCCAGATTAATTTTCTCTCTCTAGAAATTAATCTTCTCTCTCTACTAATTAATCCCAGATTAATTATAGTGCGAGTCATACGTCATCGGTGAATCTTCAGGAAGCGACCCATGAGATCTCCGGATATGTTGGCAGTAAATACGATCGTCGGACTGTCCGAACACGTAAGTACCTCGTACTACGTTTATATCGATTTACAGACAAGGTTGGCTTCTAGCAAGCGCCATGCCTACCCAATTCTCCAGAAATATTCTTACAGGAATATATAGATCTGTATCAAGCGTAGAATACCGTAGTATTGTGTATATCGGCCCAGTATCGGATAATCACGTGCTAGGGCTGGGGCTGGATAAGTGTTCTGCCCCGTCCGAAACACAATGTCGGATGTCTGGTAACATAGTCTCTATAATCGGATATACATGACCTGGTCACAATATCCCGATTGGTTGCGCAACACTCAAGAGCACTAGTACCATATCCTGCGTGACATCAACTCCATATGACTGAAGTGACACTTCCGTCTCGACATCACACCCAATACACTACGACTCTCTGATAAACCCAGAAGCGGTGTACACCAGACCGGTTAAAGCCCTGTACCACCAAGACCAGAGTCTACCGATTATCGCAAGTATTCGATGCAAGTCTCAGGTTAAGACTATACACACCTACCTCGATTTCGGCCTCCCATAGACACATAGTCATAATACCAATGGGATTCCGAAGGGGTCTATCCAGAGCGAAGCTGTTTCCCGTACCATCGGTGAAACACGACCTCCTATCGCACTTGCATAAGTATCCAATACTTATATATATGAGAACTATGCCGTTGTGCCCTCACAACGCGCACAAGTGCAATACTAGCCTATTCCGCATTATCGATGTCCAGTCTCGATAATACATCGGCTAGGGATATTTAATGATTAATCCTTCGGGGATTGATACTGTCTCATATCATCTCAATCCAGGAACTAATCATATGGACCTCTCTTCATTTATACATCTATGGTGATCTAATCACAAATGATGAGAGTGCAATTTCCTTGTCACATAGTTAATTTGTACAGCAACACCGTGATCTGTACAAATAGTGACGCTATGGGTCATATTATCCAACAATCTCCCACTTGGCACATAGCCAGTCACTCGAGTGTCTAACACCCGAACTATGTACAATTCGCTCAAATTGCTGAGGAAATGTTTTCGTCAGCGGATTTGTCTGATTATCGTTTGACGCGATTTACACGATCATCACATCGCCACGATGTATGATCCGAACGAATCAGATGATATAGAAGTATATATCTGGATCGTCGATGAGACCTTTAATTCTTTAGCCTGTGCTGACGCCTAGCTCAGCTGCTAACAGAACTATATCTAATCTAATTAGATTTATTATCGATCCAAATGGCTTCTATTGCTGCCTTAGCTGCAGCAATAATCCGTATTTGTTGTTAATTCGGCAACAGTTATCTTGCTCGGAAGATTTCCAGCTCACTGTCCCAGTGTTCAAACTTTATAGTACCGTAATATTTACCGGTTTGGAAACTTGCAGCAGTGATCCCAGTCACTTCAAGTTCTCCATCTCCATAGTTTAGTTCTCTCAGATACTAACAGATGTTCTTAATCTTCAATCCAGTGACTATCACTTGGATTGACCCGATTGTGACTCCATATGCTCAAAGCGTATGAGACACCAATACAAGTACATTTTAAATGTACAATTTCTCAGAGAGTGTTACCAACTCCAAATCTAGCCCAGTAGATCTTTATTCCTTGAATAAAGGTTGTTACTCTCAGAATTCTACGGAGAATTTCTTATGAAAGCCAAGCTTTCACCGATTGTTTTATGGGAATTTCATTGTCAGTGCCCTCTCCCACTAACCTCCTTATATACACAAGAATTATTTCGTTTTGAGTCAAATCATAAACTATTTTGATTATTTCAAAACATCAGTTCCAAGAACCTTATGCTTGCTTCAATCCAAACATATTGATATATATCGAATCCATTTCGGACTCATGACACTTTGTCATAATAGGGAGTCGATACCTCGTATCACTTCCTTTGTTCTTGTGTATTCGAAGATTAATGGTATAGTTTCATCCTTGATGAACTCTATATGTTCCATTAAGATTCAGTGCCTAGAACAGTATTACTCCGATTTTCATCGAGTTATACTATCCTCCCACTTACCACTGCATATCGGTATTCCTCTTAGGAAAACCGCATGGAGAGCAACAATCTAATTGTTCTCTAGTGAGGTGTTAAGTACTATACTTATGGTTTCCCTTAGGATAACCAATATTGGCACTTATCCAATTTGGGTCCTTAGTTTGGTATCATCCAAACGTTATGCCTAGCATACCCAAATTGTCAGGAATGAGAAACCTCGTTTCTTTCCTGTTCATATCCTATACGATATCTGTCAAACAGATTTATATGGAACCTTATTCTAAATAAGTTTTGCACTGTTAGTACATATCCTATTGAAGGAAATGGTAGCTTAAAGCGACTCGTGATTAACCTTATTATGTCTAACAAAATTCGGTTAATCCTGTTCGGACACACCGTCAAAATGACGTGTTCCAAGAGGAGTCTCATTGAAAGAATACTATACTCTTTCAAGTATACGAGAAACTTACTGCTAAAGTATTTTCCATTACGGTCTTACCGTGGCGGAATAATGCTATAGCCGATCTTTTTGTGTATTTCGTGTCGAAACTTTAAAGTTTCTGATTTGTGTTCTTCAAAAGAAACACATAACCATAACGTGATGCCACATCCGTTAAGGTCACGAAATATTCATGTTCACATCTAGCCTAGCTAGATATGGGCCCACTAACTTCACCATGAATAGGGCTAATAGATCGGTGGCACTTACACTATTACCAAGTAATAGTATTTTTTAGGTACTTTACCTAATAAAATAGATTCGCAGACCTTATTTGAATAGTCAAATCAGTCCTAGTATCCACTCTTCAAAAGTGTGGATATACGAGTCTCGTTAAATTGTGTCCGAGACAACAATGCCACGAATAAGTCTCTATTGATCAAATCAATTTAAGCTATTTATTTGTCAATTTATATGTTTGAGATTTTAATTATATATTCAAAATATAAATTCTGTTATTCACATCTAATGTGTTTATCTCAGTATCATCTTTATATAATAAAACACTCAGTGTTCTATAATATAAAGGTTTTATCCGCAACGGATTAAACACTGATAAAGAGATAATGTCTCTAGTCAAACTAGTTACATTATAACAGTTCCTAATTCAAGCATATACCCTAAGGGTAGTTCCTAAACTTAGGTATCTACGGTCGAAACAGCGACTTTCGTCCGTTTCCGATTCGCAGAGCAATCTCAGCTTGAAGTCAGTATCCTGCTCAAAGTAGATTCTGAATATCAACACATATATTTTATGTACCACACTAAGTATTTAAAATCTAATTTCAATACTAGCTGTGAACATAACTAAGACAAACATTTTTAAAGTTAGAGCCTCGCCCTTTCTTTAATTCCTTTGTGTCTTCCATATCCAAATGGTAGTCACTTTGGGATATGTCAATTATCCTTTTTAATATTTTAGGAACCTTAGGCCAAGCCTTGGGTTTTTAGAATATTGAAAGGAATGTGCACCTCGTGCTACATGCCCAATTGCAAACTTTGACTTTACATGAATAGTCAATTAATTCTCCAAGAATTATAAATTGCAATTTTAATACTTCTTAAATCCAAAAATTAGATTTATGACAAGTATATTAAATTAAGCATTAAAGTCATCATCACAAAAATCTTCCAAAGATTTTATGCTCTACTTATCTTGCTTAATTTTGGGCTTAAGGTATAATGAGTTATTTTATCAAATAGTAACCTATTATTTATTCCCATTTGAAAATTAAATCATTTAAAATATTTTAATCCTAGATTATATTTTAAATATCCAACTTTTCAATTTTATCTTGATTACAATAGTCCAACTATTTAATCAACGATTAGTGGTACTTTATATATTATAATGATTATAATAGTCCAACTATATAATCAAATATAATCCAAATTAATTAACCTCAATTACATTGATTACTATAATCCAATTATAAAATCAACTGTAAACTGAAATTAATTAATTCAAATATATTGATTAATATAATCCAATTATATATAATCAAGTATAATACAGTCCAACTGTTTAATCAAAAACAACAATTTAAATATTAGTCTAACTAACATTTAATCTAATGACGAAATAATTTAAATGAGCGCATACGGCGAGTAATTGAACGAGTATTGCAAATTCAATTCTTGCCTCCCACTATTTTTCGTCGAGCCTCTAACCCTCTGTCGAGTACTCGGGAAACCGTGTTTCCTAGTGGGCTAGGATCCCGTTAAATATCACACAATCTTGACTTTGGCCAACAAATTGTATGATAATTAACTAGGTAGATCTCGAAGATCAATTGGATCTCATCCAACTCCTAGATCCAGTAGGTGGACATCCAGGTCCCAAACATATATCTTATATGCCTATACATCGAATGTATACCCTAACCTTTTTCCTCTGAATCAACTAGGCCTTGGCTTTGGCACAACAAACCTAGTGATCCCAGTCAAGCGCGGACCCATTGACATGGAAGCTTCGTAATCAATGTCAATGGACAAGAAGTGGTCTTGACTTTGGCCAACAAACCACAACTTGGACACGACACCGATATGGAACAAAGCCTCGTGATTAAAACACATCTTTGATGACAAGGGCTTGACTTTGGCCAACAACCCCTGCCAATCTCGGATGTTGAGTAAGAATCACTCAATGGAAGGAAAAACGCATGATATTTAACGAGGGTTTTTCGCGTGCAAATTGGCTACCAATTTAATTATCTTTGTTAAGGTCTCATCATCATACACCCTTAAGCATGCATTCTAAACACATAATAAAGCGAGTATGAAAAAAATAATAATGATATGCGGATGGATATTTTACATTGATCCTAGATCAAATCTCTCACTTTCTCTCTCCCGCTAGCACTTGTATTACTTCTACCCGTTACACTACACTTCTAAAGAAACCTCTTTTACATGGAGGGGAATAGGTGAGAAGAGAATACAAAGAAATAGGAGATAAGGCTGGACACGCAGGTCCAATTTAATAAATCAAATTTATTACAATTTCCAAAATTCGCCAACCCGACTAATATCCATCCGATATACATTATTCAAACATCACAACCATGTATTCATACAAGCATGTTATCAATCAATCAATCAAATTAATTAATCTTGAATATTAGTGATCATCCAATGTTCAAACAAAGATTTGATTTTGTTCGAGTCAAACTCGTTTTTGCGAACACGTACTCAAAGTACAATTTCTACGAATTAAATTAAATTACATAATTAAATCCAATTTAATACGTATTTAATTCTAATTCATTATTTAATTCCAATTAAATATTACACCTTTATTAACGAACCTTACGACTTAAATTCCAAATTTAATCGCACGGGTCTCAAAGCCCGACTAACATCTAATGTTTTATTTAATTAAAGTCCAATGGCTTTTAATTAATTTCTATAGGCGTGGACTTTTGGTCAACTCGGGTCAAACCGAACAACCAAAATCCAATCCGGGAGTTACCCCATAAGCCTTTAAATTAATTTTGGCCCATTAGGCCCAATTAAATAATTAAGGTCCATTAAGTCATAATTGGACCTTTTGGATTCGGTTTTGGGCCTAATTGGATCCAACCAATTTTGCCTAAACCCAACTTTGTTACAACAAAGCCCAAAAGCCCAATTACAACCTAACAAGCCCAATTTCCAAATTAAGCCAAATTAATTAACTTATAAAATTCCAAATTTCACAATTAATTAACCTAAGTGTAATACACAATCAATTACCCAATTAACATTTCTAAAATATCAATTAGCCTAATTAATCATGCACTTTAACAACCAAATAGTGTCCAACACAATTCAATCAAAATCAAACCCAATTAACATGCTATCAAGTCTCGGCAATTAGGGGTTTTTCAATTCGATTCGTTTCAATCCAATTGAGTCCACAATCTTAATTTCCCAAATCAATTCAATTCATCCAATGAATTAAAACAACAAAATCACAAAGAATTTATGTTCTTTAAAGATCGGCCAAGCCACTTTAAAAGGGAAAAATGTTCCAAATCAAAATTCAATCCAATTGAACTTCAAAACACATTAACCAATTGTTTTAAGTCATCCAATGATCAAACAAAACAAAATTACCAAGACATTAGGTTTCTTCCAATTTTCGGCCAAGCCTCCAAATTTGGGGAAAATTGAATCCAATCCAATTTCATGAAATTGATCACACACAATCTCATTAAACATGTTCTAAGCATACTTAAACATCCAATTTAATTAAAACATGCTCAAACACATTTTACCCAATTTCAAGTTTCATGTTCAACCTTAAGAATTGGGGAAAATTGATCTAATCCAATTTTCTTGAAATTGATCATGCACAACTTCAATTCAACCTCATTCAAGCATAATGGCATCAAACAATTCAACCAATCATGCCTAAATCGAGTTTACCCAAATTAAAGTTTTGACAAAAAATAAGCAAATTGGGGAAAATCAATCCAATCAAATTTTTTTGTCAAATTGATTACATATATCTCAAATTAGATCATATATAAGCATTCTTACACAATCAATTTGTCAGAATCAAGCTAAAATCAAAAAGCCCCAAATTAGCTCAAGAACCCTAATTTCGGTTTTCATGCATCAATGGCTCTAGATACCAATGTTGGAGTTCAATCAAGTCCCAAAGATCACAAACATGCATAAAAACGAGTTGAATACACAAAGGAGTAAGGCGGAATACATACTCACATTGATGGGTTTTGATGAAATGAACACAAGTTGCGTTTTTGATCTTGTTGGTGCTCGGTTTGGCCTCCAAAAACAGCAGGGGCTGCTCGGTTTTGGTCTTCTTTGCGTCTCCAAGAATCGGCCATAGGTGGTCTCCATGGAAGCTCCAAGCTTCAAGCTCCAAAATAGATTCCAAGCACATGAATTCGTTTCCCTATCACCTAAGTATAACCCATGTGTGTGTGCTAGCACCATCCTTCTTCATTTGCTTCTCAAAATCGGTCTAACCAGAAAAAAATTGAGAAGAAATCGGCACCATGCCGTGAATGGGAGAGGAGAGAAAGATGAAGGGTTTTGGCTCCAAGCCAAAACGTGTACTGTACCAAAAAAGAGAGGAAAAGCCTTTTTGTATATATCTTCTTTTTATTTTCCAAGTAAATAAAATACATATACTCAACTTTAATTCAAAAGTCAAAAAGGCAATGAATAAAATAATGTTATATTCCATCTCAAGCCTTTTAAAAGCTTTCAATCATTGCACATCACTATTCACATCACATCTATTCACTTTAATAAAGTGACATATTGTCAAGTCGCATCACTCAAAGTGACAATTGATTTGACGATTGACGCGACTAGCGATTTGACGCTTGATGTGACTCGCGTGCCGCGCTCGAATTCGAAATGCGAATGCGCTCGCAATCACTCTCGGGCTCGGGTTCGCTAATTCCAAATTAACGAATTTTCCATCGCGTCGTAATTAAGTGATTACGCCTAGCGAATTCACTATTCACGTCGCTAACGAATTAATTCTAAATTAATTCGTTCGCCCGAATTAAAATCTAATTTTAATTCCGCGTCGAAATCCAATTTCGATTAATATATCGAATATATTAATTTTATCGATTAATTCCAAATTAATCGTTCTCTCTCTTTAACGATATTTTATCCCAGATAAAATATCTCCGCAATTAATCCCAGATTAATTTTCTCTCTCTAGAAATTAATCTTCTCTCTCTACTAATTAATCCCAGATTAATTATAGTGCGAGTCATACGTCATCGGTGAATCTTCAGGAAGCGACCCATGAGATCTCCGGATATGTTGGCAGTAAATACGATCGTCGGACTGTCCGAACACGTAAGTACCTCGTACTACGTTTATATCGATTTACAAGACAAGGTTGGCTTCTAGCAAAGCGCCATGCCTACCCAATTCTCCAGAAATATTCTTACAGGAATATATAGATCTGTATCAAGCGTAGAATACCGTAGTATTGTGTATATCGGCCCAGTATCGGATAATCACGTGCTAGGGCTGGGGCTGGATAAGTGTCTGCCCCGTCCGAAACACATGTCGGATGTCTGGTAACATAGTCTCTATAATCGGATATACATGACCTGGTCACAATATCCCGATTGGTTGCGCAACACTCAAGAGCACTAGTACCATATCCTGCGTGACATCAACTCCAATATGACTGAAGTGACACTTCCGTCTCGACATCACACCCAATACACTACGACTCTCTGATAAACCCAGAAGCGGTGTACACAGAACCGGTTAAAGCCCTGTACCACCAAGACCAGAGTCAACCGATTATCGCAAGTATTAGCGATGCAAGTCTCAGGTTAAGACTATACACACCTACCTCGATTTCGGCCTCCCATAGACACATAGTCATAATACCAATGGGATTCCGAGGGGTCTATCCAGAGCGAAGCTGTTTCCCGTACCATCGGTGAAACACGACCTCCTATCGCACTTGCATAAGTATCCAATACTTATATATATGAGAACTATGCCGTTGTGCCCTCACAACGCGCACAAGTGCAATACTAGCCTATTCCGCATTATCGATGTCCAGTCTCGATAATACATCGGCTAGGGATATTTAATGATTAATCCTTCAGGGATTGATACTGTCTCATATCATCTCAATCCAGGAACTAATCATATGGACCTCTCTTCATTTATACATCTATGGTGATCTAATCACAAATGATGAGAGTGCAATTTCCTTGTCACATAGTTAATTTGTACAGCAACACCGTGATCTGTACAAATAGTGACGCTATGGGTCATATTATCCAACACAAATTCGATACCGTTTTAGGGAGTGACCTAAAATTTTTCTTCACTTGATCACTAGAGTAAATACTTTTCCCTAAAGCACTAAGTTGATTCACAATCATTGTGAACCTAAGTTGATTCATAATCATTGTGAACCTAAGTTGATTCACAATCATTGTGAACCTAGAAATCATATGCTCAATTTCTTCACCGGCTTCCATTTTGAAGCTAACTAACTCACACATGAACCGGTTGATCTTTGACTCCCTTATTTGGCTTGTGCATTTATTGACCATTTCCAAAGACTTCCACAACTCATATGCTTTTCCAAACTCCAGAAGCTTGTTAATTTGAATTCGATCAATTGCACAAAGAAGATTGTGTTGGGAAATCTCTAAGTCCCGAGGATCGATTCAAGCATAAAACACATGTGCGAATACATCAAAGGAAGTCACGGAATACTCACAATGATCGGTTGAGCGACGCGTCGAAGAATAAAATTTTTTTAAGCCCTTTGAAGTGCTCCAAGGCTCACGGCAGTCCACTATTTTGCTCATCCATTTTCGATCCAAGCTCCAAGCTTTTGGGTGGTGATTCCAAGCTCACGAGTTGGTTTCCCTATCACCTTTGTGTGACCCCGAATGGTGTGCTAGCACTCGGTAATTTTTGACGAAAAAATCACATATATCTTCCTCTCAATTCTCGGCAGTGAACCAGAAAAATAGAAGAGAAAACAGCCCACTTTGGGTGTGAGAGGGGGAAGAAGAAAGAGAGAGAGTGAGTTGTGTTGGTTGCTACAAAAATTGGTAAAATGAATTTCTAAAATCAAATACACAATTTGCTTTCCAAAAGTCAAAGTAATTAAATAATAATATATGTCATTCAAGCTTTCAAAAAGCTTTCCAACCACTTCCATCAACTATTCACATCACTCAATCAATCAAGTGACAAGTTATCACATCACTCAAAGTGACTAATGATTTGACGCTTGATGCGACTAGCGATTTGATGCTTGATGTGACTTGCGTACCGCAATTGAATTCGAAATGCGAATGCGCTCGCAAACAATCCCGGGCTCGGGTTTGTTAATTCCAAATTAACGAATTTTCCGTTGCGTCGTAATAAATCTAATTTAATTAAATAATCATGCCTAGCATAATTACTATTCACGTCGCTAACGAATTAATTCTAAATTAACTCGTTCGCCCGAATTAAAATCTAATTTCAATTCCGCGTCTAAATCCAATTTCTTATAATATATCAAATATATTATTTTATCGATTAATTACAAATTAATCGTTATCTCTCTTTAAATAATATTTTATCCCATATAAAATATCTCCGTAATTAATCCCAGATTAATTTTCTCTCTCATCTAATTAATCCCAGATTAATAAAGTGCGAGTCATACGTCATCGGTGAATCTTCGAGAAGCGACCCATTAGATCCCCGGATATGTTGGCAGTAAATCTGGTCGTCGGACTATCCGAACACGTAAGTACCTAGTACTACGTTTGTACCGATTTACAAGACAAGGTTGGCTTCTAGCAAAGCGCCATGCCTACCCGATTCTCCATAAATATCCTTACAGGAATATGTGATCTATATCAGGCATAGTATACGTAGTATCGTGTATATCGATCCAGTATCGGATGTCACATGCTAGGCCTGGGGCTGGAATTGTGTCTGCCCCGTACGAAGCACATATCGGATCTCTGGTAACTAGTCTCTATAATCAGATAAACATGACCTAGTCATTTTATCCCGATGACTGCAGTACATAAGAGAACCAGTACCGTATCCTACGTGACCATCATCTCCACTATGACTGGAGTGATACTTCCGTCTTGACATCACACCCAACACACTAAGATTCTCAATATACCCAGCAGAGGCGTACACAGAACCTGTTAAAGCCCTAGACGACCTAAAACTAAAGTATATTGATTGTCGTAAGTATTAGCGGTGCAAGTCTCAGGTTAAGACCAAATACACCTACCCTGATTTCAGACTTCCATTAACACATAGTCATACTACCAATGGAATTCCGAGGGGTCTATCCAGAGCGAAGTTGTTTTCCGTACCATTGGTAAAACACAACCTCCTACTACACTTGCATGAGTATCCTATACCCAAATAAATTAGAACTATGCCGTTATGCCCTCACAACGCGCACAAGTGTAATACTAGTCTTTTCCGCATTATCGATGTCTAATCTCGATAATACTCTGACTATGGATATTTAATGATTAAACCTTCGTGGATTGATAATGTCTCATATCATCTCAATCCAGGAACTAATCATAAGGACCTCCTATCATTTATACATCTTGGTGATCTAATCACAAATGATAAGAGAGCAATCTCCTCTGTCACATAGTTAATTTGTACAACAACACCATGATATATACAAATAGTGATGCTATGGGTCATAACTGTCCAACAATCTCCCACTTGGCCTATAGCCAGTCACTCGAGTGTCCTACACCTGAACTATGTACGGTTCGCTCAAACTGCTGAGGAAATACTTTCGTCTGCAGATTTGCATGATTATCATCTGATGCGATTTATTCTATCATCACATCTCCACGATGTATGATCCGAACGCATCAGATGAATATCGAAGTATATATCTGGATCGTTGATGAGACCATAATTCTTTTGCCTACGTTGTAGCCTAGCTCAGCTGCTAACAGAACTATATCTAATCCTAATTAGATTATTATGAATCCAGAAGGCTTCTATTGCTGCCTCAGCTGCAACAATAATCCACTTTTGTTGTTTATTCGGTAACAGTATCTTGCTTGGAAGATTTCTAGCTCATTGTTCCGTTATTCAAACTGTATAGTACCGTTTTGCGACTTATAGTCGTTATTATCGGTTAGGAAACTTGCAGCAGTGAACCCAGTCACTTCAAGTTCTCCTTCTCCATAGTTTAAGACAGCATCCTTAGTTCCTCTAAGATACTAAAGGATGTTCTTAACATCAATCCAATGACTATTACTTTGATTGGCCTATTTGTGACTCCATATGCTCAAAGCGTATGAGACACCAGGTCGCGTACATTATATTTAAATGTACGATTTCTCGGAGAGTTGTTAACAACTTTAAATCTATCCCAGTAGATCTTTATTCCTAGAATAAAAGTTGTTTCTCCCAAGAATTCTATGGAGAATTTTCTCGAAAGCCAAGCTTTCGCCGATTGTATTATGGGAATATAATTTCCCAGAAATGACATTATTATCATTATTATACAGTACATTCACTGTCAGTGCGCTCCCACTAACCCTCTTATATACACAAGAATCATTTTCGTTTCGAATTAAATCATATACCATTATGATTACATCAATACGATAATTCCAAGAACGCCATGCTTGCTTCAATCCATGCATGGATCGATTAACCTGCAAACCTTGTTTGCTAGTTATGGTACAACAAAACCGTCAGGATGTTGAAAAAATCCTCCAAAGGGTTTCCGTTAAGGAAAGCAGTTTTGGCATTTAGCTGAAATATTTCATAAATGAAACATACAGCATTAGCAAGCATTTTCCAAATGGATTTACCGTGGCAACAGGTAAAAGGTTTCATCGTAATCGACACAATGTTGATAACGATACCTTTTCACTACAAGCCTAGCTTAGTACGTTGGTATGTTGCCTTCCATGTATGTCTTCCTTGAAGACTTATATAGTACCAATAGGCACAATGCCTTGCGGTACATCAACTAGTATCCAAACTAAGTTGATATACATGGAATCCATTTCAGATTTCATGACACTTTGCCATTATAGGGAGTCGATACCTTGTATCGCTTCCTCATACATAGTCAATTCGTATTCCTCAATAAGATTGACATCTTTATGAGGTGAGATCAGAAACCCATACCCCAGATTGTTTTCTGAATTTCTCTGATCTACGCGGTTCTTGTGTATTCGAAGATTACTGGTTTAGTTTCATCCTGGATGAACTATTTGTGTTCCATTAAGGAATCGGTGCCTGGAATAGTATTACTCCGATTTTCATCGAGTTTTACTTTCCTCCCACTTACCACTGCATATCGGTATTCCTCTTAGGAAAACCGCATGGCGAGCAATAATTACATTGTTCTCTTGTGAGTTGTATAAGCACTATACTTTGGTATCCCTAGAATAACCAACAATTTAGGCACTTATCCGATCTGGGTTATAGTTTGGTATCATCCAAACTTATGCCCAGCATCCCAAATCATCAGGAATGAGAAAACCCGGTTTCTTTCCTATTCATATCTAATATGAAATTTGTCAAACAGATTTTTATGGAACCTTATTCAAAATAAGTTTTGCACTGTTTAAAGCTTATCCGTTGAAGCGACGCGTCGAAGAATAAAATTTTTTTAAGCCCTTTGAAGTGCTCCAAGGCTCACGGCAGTCCACTATTTTGCTCCTCCATTTTCGGTCCAAGTTCCAAGCTTTTGGGTGGTGATTCCAAGCTCACGAGTTGGTTTCCCTATCACCTTTGTGTGACCCCGAATGGTGTGCTAGCACTCGGTAATTTTTGCCGAAAAAATCACATATTTCTTCCTCTCAATTCTCGGCAGTGAACCAGAAAAATAGAAGAGAAAACAGCCCACTTTGGGCGTGAGAGGGGGAAGAAGAAAGAGAGAGAGTGAGTTGTGTTGGTTGTTACAAAAATTGGTAAAATGAATTTCTAAAATCAATTACACAATTTGCTTTCCAAAAGTCAAAGTAATTAAATAACAATATATGTCATTCAAGCTTTCAAAAAGCTTTCCAACCACTTCCATCAACTATTCACATCACTCAATCAATCAAGTGACAAGTTATCACATCACTCAAAGTGACTAATGATTTGACGCTTGATGCGACTAGCGATTTGACGCTTGATGTGACTTGCGTACCGCACTCGAATTCGAAATGCGAATGCAATCACTAACAATCCGAGGGGTCATCCAGAGCGAAGCTATTTTCCATACCATCGGTAAAACACAACCTCCTACTACACTTGCATGAGTATCCTATACCCAAATATATGAGAACTATGCCGTTATGCCCTCACAACGCGCACAAGTGTAATACTAGTCTTTTCCGCATTATCGATGTCCAATCTCGATAATACTCTTACTAGGAATATTTAATGATTAAACCTTCGTGGATTGATACTGTCTCATATCATCTCAATCCAGGAACTAATCATAAGGACCTCTTATCATTTATACATCTTGGTGATCTAATCACAAATGATAAGAGAGAAATCTCCTCTGTCACATAGTTAATTTGTACAACAATACCATGATCTGTACAAATAATGATGTTATGGGTCATAACTGTCCAACAGATTGTTGAGTGCCTTAGCATTTCAGGAGGCTTGCATGTATTTCTTATCAGTCTATTCAAAATGTGGTTTTGGAAACTCCACACTATTTTTATCCTTCTTCATTGGCATTCTTGTACCTTGTGTGATCACTTAGAAAGATTTCACATCAACGACAAAAGGTAGTTCAACATCCTCATCTTCCAATAGCTATAGTCGGTTCCGGTGTAGAAGGGAGGTCTAGTGGTTGAAAATCCCTTGGCAAGATTTGACGAGTAGCTTGTAGAGGCCATGATCAATTCTCAGACGGTTAGGTCTTTGTTGAGAATACCTTGCTCTGATACCAATTGAAGCTACCTACAACCATACAACAAACAAAACTCTATACCCAAGAGGGGGATGAGTGAATTGGATAATGACCTAATATTGCGAAAATAAAAATTATTGCCGATTATACGCTACTAAGCTAGTAGTTTTACCAATTTAGCTTATGTCAATTTTCTTAATCACAATATATTCCTTAATTACAAGTTTCTAAGTAATATACAAATATGAAAATAAACTTATGATAATTAAAATTTAAAGGATAGAGAAAATGACACCGATGATTTATAGTGGTTCAGCCAAATCTTTACCTACGTCTACTCCCCCAAGTTAAGCTTGAAGATTTCCACTAAGTTGGTCCCCAACTACACCATGTTTTCCATAGATTACCCGCAACCAAGAGTTTTATCCCGTAGGTTTACTCCAAAACATTACACAAGAGTTTTCCAGTGGCTCACTCTTAAACATTTTCAATGAGTTTTGTTTTTAGGCTTACTCATAACCTTTTACAACAATCACCTTTTTGAGTATTCCCACTGATTAGCGGAAAATATATCATTATTTTCTGCACCTTTGATCTAATATTTTATATTTTTTCTCGAGTTTTATGAATTTTTTGATGTGTTTTGTGTTATTTTGCAGATAAATAAAGTTTTGGGAAGCAATGGACTCAACTTGGGGCTGAAATGAAGAAAAAATGGATAAAAAGGGCAAAATCATCATTTACGCGTTGCGACCGCTAATATGTGCCGGTCATGTGTCAACATGATCGGCGTGATCACACATGTATAACGCAAGTGCACGTATCGCTCAAGTAGTATAAAAATATCGATCCCACAAGGACTTGATTTCTACTGTTGTTATTAATTATTGATACTATTTATTTACAGGTATCTAATTAAAGGGAGACGAGAATGATTACTTGATTGGTTGGTTGAATGTGGATTTGCTAAATAACTAAATAAAGAAAAATACAAAAGAAAATACTAAGGAAAATAAACAAAAGACACAAACATCTAGGGTTATGATTCCACACAATAATATTCTAATGATGAATTGATTCTCTTATACATGTGTAATAAATAAGTTTGCTAACTTGGAACACGAAGATATGCATAGGCCTCTGTCGATGGTCAGATGTAAACACCCAAATAACCCAATTAATCATATGTATATGTTAACCAGATTACCTGAATTCATTAAGTTCAAGTTCCAATTATGGCTACCCACGCCCGACAGGTATATGTCTATGCTGTAAGGAAATCTATTAAGGGTTATCTATCCTTAAGGGATATCGTGAGCTATTGAATCTAAGACTGAAATCTAAAATCTTTTTTTCAAGTTCATTTTAAGTTTACCACATCAATCTTATTGATGATCAGGCAACAAGAAGCATTAGACTTAAGATTCAATAAACAAACTAAAGCATTACCCATTATATAATTAAATCAATTATTAAGCATGTTAATATTGTGTTCCATCACTTCCCTAAAATAAAAATAAAATGATGAGGGTTAGGGGATCCACTTTTAGAAATCTCAAATTATTGTAATATGGAAATTGTCAGTGTTACTCATTTAAGTTGACCCAACCATAAATGTGGTGTTATTATTTATCCATAAACCAGCTTTTAGGCGATAATCATCTGTCACATAAAGACCTACCTATAAGCGGTGTCACATTATGTTACATAAATAAAACCGGCCATTAAGGTGGAATAAACTTTTAATCCATTAAATTACAATTTCCATAATATAATATAAGTGAGATTAATCTACCTTTATTATTTCTAATTTAGAAATCTCCCTTATTATAATATATAAATATGCGTGATAATTACCAACCGACCATATAGGCGGCATCCTGATTAAGTCAAGTTATAATTAATTCCAACCGACCATAAAGGCGGTATCCAATTTAGTCAGGTTAAAATCAATTTAATTAAGTCCAACCGACCACAAATGCGGTATCCAATTAAGTCAGGTTTTAAGATAATTTATATATTATAATTGAGGGAGATTAATCTAAATTATAATAATAAAAAGCTTCACCTTCCCGAGCAGTAAATTAACTACTGAACATAAAAGGAATAAAAAGTAAATAAATAAAACTAATTACTGAAAATAAAAGTGCATAATTAAAAGTGCAAAAAGTAAATAAATAAGATACAATCCTTAGTCCCCTATTAGAAACTATATGAAGGTATGAATTTTTGAAATGAAATCGGTCTGAATTTATAGGCAAGTCCTGGCTCCACGCGTCGTGATGCGCGCAACTTTGCTCGTCACGCGCGCCGTTGATTTTGGACGGGTGGCACGGCTTTGCGGAGATGATGGCACGTGGTGTCGGTTGTGTCAGTAGCTGAATTATTGGCTCGGTGTCGCGATGCATAGAGTTTTACGCATCGCGATGCTAATGTCATCTTAACGTAAGCAATGACGTGTTTCAATGATGAGTGTCAGCAGCATATGATGGTGACACGTGTCCGGCACATGTTAGCAGATTTACTGTGATGTTGACACATGGCAGGCGCATGATAGCAAAACTTCTCTGATTGTGACACATGTCCAACGCATGTTAGCAGTATTTAGCGCACGTTAGCAGACAGCGCATTTTAGCACGGTGCATTTTAACAGGAAATTTATATTTTTATTTGTTTTTCGCTGTTTTGACCCCGAATTGATTCCAGAGAGTCCTGTTATTTTATTTATCTACAAAATACCATAAAACACATCAAAATATTCACAAAACTCAAGAAACTATACAAAATATTAAGTCAAAGGGATGGTAAATATTGATATATTTACCGCTTATCACACCCAAACCTAACATTTGCTAGTCCTCAAGCAAAATAACAAATAAAATAACATAAACATCTTTAAAATAAAATTAAACTAAGCCACTTTCGTAGGGATCACGGTTGCATTTAGCATATGCAACAAGCCTTTAAACCCCTAGGTGTCCCTAGTGGATGAGTTGTAGTCTCGTGAGGGCTTACAGCAACGATACCCACAAACTGTTGGACAATTATGACCCATAGCGTCACTATTTGTACAGATCATGGTGTTGTTGTACAAATTAACTATGTGGTAAAAGAGATTGCACTCTTATCATTTGTGATTAGATCACCTAGATATATAAATGATAGGAGGTCCCTATGATTTGTTCCTGGACGGAGAATGATATGAGACAGTATCAGTCCACGAAGGATAAATCATTAAATATCCATAGTCAGAGTATTATCGAGATTGGACATCGATAAATACGTAAAAGACTAGTATTACACTTGTGTGCGTTGTGAGGGCACAACGATATAGTTCTCATTTATTTGGGTATAGGATACTCATGCAAGTGTAATAGGAGGTTGTGTTTTACCGATGGTACAGGAAGCAGCTTCGCTCTGGATAGACCCCCTCAGAATTCCATTAGTAGTATGACTCTGTGTCTATGGAAGTCTGAAATCAGGGTAGGTGTATTGGTCTTAACCTGAGACTTGCATCGCTAATACTTGCGACAATCAATATACTTTGGTTGCGGTCGTCCAAGGCTTTAACAAGTTATGTGTATGCCAATGCTGGGTATATTGAAAATCGTAGTGTGTTGGGTGTGATGTCAAGACGGAAGTGTCACTCCAGTCATATGGAGATGATGGTCACGTAGGATACGGTACTAGTACTCTTAAGTACTGCAGTCATCATGATAAAATGACAAGGTCATGTTTATCCGATTATAGAGACTAGTTACCAGACATCCGACATGTGCTTCGTACGGGGCAGACATAATTCCAGCCCCAGGCCTAGCACGTGATCATTCGATTCTGGATAGAAATACGTAATACTATGTATACTACGCCTGATATAGATCCTTTATTCCTGTAAGGATATTTCCGGAGAATTGGGTAGGCATGACGCTTTGCTAGGGCCAACCTTGTCTTGTAAATCGGTATAAACGTAGTAAGAGGTACTTACGTGTTCAGATAGTCCGACGACCGAATTTACTGCCAACATATCCGGGGATCTCATGGGTCGCTTCCCAAAGATTCACCGATGACGTATGACTCGCACTTTTAATTAATATGGCATTAATAAGATGAGAGAGAAAATTAATATGGGATTAATAATAGAGATATTTTATCTGGGATAAAATATCAATTAAAGAGAGATAACGATTAATTTGAAATTAATCGATTAATTAATATATTCGATATATTAAACGAAATTAGATTTTGACGCAGAATTGAAATTAGATCTTAATTCGGGCGAACGAATTAATTTAGAATTAATTCGTTAGCGACGTGAATAATGATTTCGCTAGGCGTAACCATTTAATTATGACGCAACAGAAAATTCGTTAATTTGGAATTAGCAAACCCGAGCCTGGGATTATTTGCGAGCGCATTCGCATTTCGAATTTGAGTGCGGCACGCAAGTCATATCAAGCGTCAAATCGCTAGTCGCATCTAACATCACATCAAGCGTCAAATTATGTCACTTTGAGTGATGTAACCATTGATTGATTGATTGATGTGACTTGATGTAACTTGATGGGAGTGGTTGAAGCCTTTAATGGCTTTGACTTTTGGAGGCAAAATTTGGTATTTGATATTTGGAATATCCTTTTACCATTTTTTTGTAACAACACACAACTCTCTCTTTCTTTAATCTTTTCCTCTCTCACGCCCTTAGAGGGCTGTTTTACTTCTGGTTTTGGCAGTTCACTGCCGTGAACCAAGAAGAAAAGGGAAGCTTGAGTGGTGATTTTTGTGGCAAAAATCATAAGAGCTAGCACTCCGAGAGACATGTGAAGGTGATAGGGAAGTCCACCCATGAGCCGGAAATCGTTTGACGAAGCTTGGAGCTTGACGAAGGACCACCATGGACGCCAAATCAGTGAGGCAGTAGCAGCTCACTGCCGCATGAACCAGTGGGCAAAATCAGATTTTATTCGTCAAAGCGTCGCTCAACCGATCGATGTGAGTATTCCGCAACTTCTTCGATTTGTATTCACACTTATTTCATGCTTATTATTGATCTTGGGACCTTAATAGAAACCAACAATGGCATCTAGAGCAAGGTTTGAGCATGAAAAGTTTAGGGCTTAAAATTTGGGTAAAATTGATTTTGAGCATGAATTATGAAATTGGATGATTAAGTATGCTTGAATGTGTTATATATGATGATTGATTGGATTAATTTGTTGAAAAATTGTTTGGAACATTTTTCCCAAAAATACTTAGCTTGGCCGAAAGTTAGAAGCCCTATAATGTCTTGGGATTTTTGATTTTTGATCATTGGATGTGTTGGAAATCATTTGGGAATATGATTTAATGTCGATTGTGGAATTAATTGGATTGAATTCGAATCGGACGTTAAATCCCCAAATTGCCAAGAGTCAATGAGCATGTATTGGGTTTAATTTTAATTAAATTATGTTGGACATGATTTAATATTGATAAGCATGATTAATTAGGCTAATTGATGTTTTAGGAATGTTAATTGGATAATTAATTGTGTAATGCACTTTAGGTAATTAAATTGGGAATTTGGAATTTGGCAATTTAATTGATTGGGCTAATTTTGGAAATTGGGCTTAAGTGTTGTAATTGGGCTTGTTGGGCTTTGTTGTACAAGTTGGGTTTATGCAAAATTGGTTGGATCCAATTGGGCCCAAAACCGCCTCCATAAAGCTCAAATGCGACTTAATGAACCTTTAAAGTTTAATTGGGCCTAATGGGCCTAAATTGATTTCTAAGGCTTATGGGGTAACTCCCGGATTGGATTTTGGTTATTCGGTTTGACTCGAGTTGACCAAAAGTCCACGCCTCAAGAAATTAATTAAAAGCCCATTGGACTTTAATTAAATTGAAGTTGGATGTTAATCGGGCTTTGAGACCCGTTGCGATTAAATTTGGAATTTAAGTCGTAAAAGGTTTATTATTAAAGTGTAATATTTAATTTGGAATTAAATAGTGAATTAGAATTAAATGCATATTGAATTGGATTTAATTATATAGTTTAATTTAATTCGAGAATTCATACTTTGAGTACTTATTCGCAAAACGAGTTTGACTCGAGCAAAATCAAATCGTTGTTTGAATATTGGATGATCACTAATTATCAGATTAATTAATTGGATTAGATTGA
>SKCR01048224.1:0-40299 GCA_019454045.1 Zanthoxylum bungeanum
GACATTTCTTGTTTTATATTTATTAAGTTTATCCTAACTAGACTTGAATCTTATGATATTCTAAATTTATTTTCGAGTTTTTATGATTGTGTAATTACATCCCTGTGATGTTTTATGTATGAATGAATTTTCATATTTAAAAAAAAAATGGAAGAATGACAATTTTCCAAAAATTTAGGATGGAAATTGATAAACAGTTAATAATTCCAGATAAAAATCAATACAATTTAAAAATGTCTGAATTTTACTGAATTTTTAACCTATTTTCATGATAATTTCTGTACAAGTATTTAGATGCGAATTTGGACTTCGAGTAGTCCCTAATCTTAAAAAACTTTATGTACATCAAAGATGGTATATAAATATCTCATTTTGAGTCTCATTTCAGTAAATAAGTAAAGGATTATAGGCAGAAATTATGTCAAAACGTTCATAAAAACGTTCAAACTTTTCAACGGTTGCATAAATTCTTGTCACTATCCAAAGTCCAGTCAAAAGACCAATTTGGTAATATCCAACATAATCAGAGCCTTTTCCAACATCTGTCCCTGTGTTACCCTTTCAAACGTTCGTGTTCAAACACCAGTCAAGGTGCACTTCCGTAATTATCTTCCAATCTCATACCCTTTTTCATAACCTTAAACTACCATCTATTTATACAATCAATTCTCACTCTCACCCTTAACACTCAATAGTTCAAAACCAAAAAACTTAAACCTCCCTTGTTTCTTCTCTTTCAATCCAATCTTCTTTTGTAACAAATCCTCTTGTTCTTTGAAAATAATATGCTTTAATGACGAAATTTAGGTACGTTACTAGACGTTTTACAATTTTTTTAAAATGAAATTCTCAGCAACTGCAGAGCATCAAAACTATAGTGTCATGGATACCAACTAAAGTTATATATAAATTTGTCTTTGTGTAATAAAAATGTTTCATTCACATAACTCTACTTGTTACATGATTTGATGAAGCACTTACAGATATTGATTTTGTTATTTTGTATTATAATGAATGAGATAATACATGTATATATGGAAAGTCGTGTTAACGCAAACTGACCTTTTATTTGTTGCTTATTTTCACAGCTTGGGATCCGGGCAATCTTCTGAACGTGCTCTTTAATGTCTTAGAAATTATCTAGAGTCGATGGCCAATAATTCAATAATGTTCATGTTCTTATTCTTGTTCTTGTGCTTTTGCACTTGTCATGGTGCTGAGTTTGAGCTTCTGTCATCCTTCAAATCATCAATCCATGACCCTTTTCACTTTCTCTCCAACTGGGATTCCTCTGTCACTTTTTGCAAGTGGAATGGAATCTCTTGCAAAAATTCCACTCATGTTAATGCAATTGAGCTTTCAGGCAAAAACATTTCTGGAAAAATTTCCTCTTCATCAATTTTTCACTTGCCGTTTGTTGATTCAATCAATCTTTCCAGCAATCAGCTTTCTGGAGAAATTCCTAGTGACATATTCTCTTCCTCTAATTCACTTCGGTACCTCAATCTTAGCAACAATAATTTCACTGGTCAAGTCCCAAGAATCGGTTCACTTTCCCGTCTGGAATTTCTTGATCTATCCAACAACATGCTTTCCGGGAAAATCCCACAAGAAATCGGATCCTTTTCGGGTCTAAAAGTTCTTGATCTCGGTGGAAATTTTTTGTTGGGGGGAATCCCACTTTCTATATCGAATATCACCTCTTTGCAATCCTTAACTCTTGCTTCCAACCAATTAATTGGCTCAATTCCACGCGAACTAGGCCAACTGAAGAGCCTCGAGTTCATTTATTTGGGATACAACAATCTTTCTGGTAAAATTCCAAAAGATATTGGTGATTTAACTTCATTGAATCACCTTGATCTTGTTTACAACAATCTCTCTGGAAAAATTCCTTCGTCTTTAGGAAACTTGAGCAATCTTCAGTACCTTTTTCTATACCAAAACAAGCTAACGGGTTCGATCCCCAAATCCATTTTTGGCCTCAAAAGGCTTGTTTCCCTTGATCTTAGTGCCAATTATTTGTCCGGTGTGATCCCTGAAGAAGTAATTCAATTGCAAAACTTGGAAATTCTTCATCTTTTCTACAACAATTTTACAGGAAAAATTCCAAGTTCTTTAGCTTTCATGCCAAAACTTCAAGTCCTCCAGTTATGGTCTAATAGATTGTCAGGTGAGATTCCAAGCAATCTTGGAAAGCAAAATAATATTACCATTCTGGACCTCTCAACCAATTTTCTCACCGGAAAGATACCCGAAACGCTTTGTGATTCCGGTAGCCTTTTTAAGCTCATCCTGTTTTCAAACTCATTGGAAGGTGTCATCCCAAAGAGTTTAAGTACTTGTAAAAGCTTGCGCCGCGTACGTCTCCAAAACAACCGTCTCTCCGGTGAATTATCACCCGAATTCACAAGGCTACCTCTAGTATACTTCTTGGATATCTCAGGGAACAGTCTCTCTGGCAAAATCGGGGAGCAAAAATGGGACATGCCGTCTCTTCAAATGCTGAATTTGGCCGGAAACAAATTCTTCGGCAACTTGCCGGCGTCGTTTGGTACTGACCAGCTTGAGAACTTGGGCTTATCAGAAAATGGATTCTCAGGTTCCATTCCAAAGAGTTATGAGAGCTTATCCCAGCTAATGCAGTTGAAGCTTAACAAAAACAACCTCTCTGGTGAAATCCCAGAAGATTTTTCTTCATGCAAGAAGCTTGTGAGCTTAGACTTAAGCCACAACCAGCTCAGCGGCCACATCCCTGATAGCTTATCCGAAATGCCTGTTCTTGGCCAGCTTGATTTATCAGAAAATAAATTATCTGGTGAAATTCCGAAAAACCTAGGGGGAGTAGCATCGCTTGTTCAAGTGAATATATCTCATAATCATTTTCGTGGAAGCTTACCGTCCACTGGAGCGTTTCTTGCTATCAATGCAAGTGCAGTTGCTGGTAATGATCTTTGTGGTGGCGATATTACAAGTGGCTTGCCACCATGCAAAGTCAATAAGAAGAATCCGATCACTTGGTGGCTTCTTGTTGTTTGTTTTGCTGTAGCCTTAATAACGCTTGCCCTTGTAATTGCTTTCGCCATCACTTTCATTCGCGGAAGGAAAACTTTGGAGATTATCAAGGCAGTGGAAGTGGAAGTGAAATTTTTCAACTGCAAGGTTGCAAAATCATTAACAATCGATCACATCATATCATCAACGAAAGAAGAAAATCTTATCTCAAGAGGAAATGAAAGGGTATTATCGTACAAAGTGAGGTCCTTGGCAAATGATCACATGCAATTCGTAGTGAAGAAAATTGTTGATGTGAATTTAATTACATCGGAATTTTGGTCAGATGTTTTGCTATTTGGGAAGCTAATGCATCCGAACATTGTCAAGTTACGAGGAGGAGTGTGTATTCGATCTGAAAAGGCTGCTTATTTAGTCTATGAGTACATAGAAGGGAAAGAATTGAGTGAAGTTCTCAGGAATTTAAGTTGGGAGAGACGCCGAAAAATTGCCATAGGGATTGCCAAAGCCCTTCGGTTCTTGCACTGTTATTGTTCGCCATGTGTCATAGTCGGCGACCTGTCACCGGAGAAAGTGATCGTCGACGGAAAAGATGACCCCCGCCTGAGATTGAGTCTCCCCGGTTTGGCTTGTACGGACACCAAGAGCTTCATTTCTTCAGCCTATGTTGCCCCAGGTACATTAACGCTGTTATCCCTTTTGTTAATTGCTATATTACACTAATTTCTTTTGGAGTTATTAGTAATTATGACTGCATGCCATTACAATGAGAAATTTTTTGAATCAACGGAAATATAAGTAACATTGCACTGCCATGTTTTGGTAGTTTTTAAATATTTTAATACATATAATAATATATATTATCATATTATTATATAAGTGATGTTATAGGTGTATTGTAGAATTTTTGATGTTATAGGTGTATTGTAGAATTTTTCACTATATATATATAATTATATTTAATTAATTTTCTAATTAAGTGACAAAAAATTAAAAAAAAGATTTTCCATGCAAAACATTCATGTCAAATAAAAAATTTAGAATATAATGGTGGTATTATGTGACTCATGTAATAATTCAAAAATATTTTATCTACGCATGTTAAAATATTAAAATTTATTAAATAAAAAATAATTATATTTATTATAATTATACATATTATATATTTATTAGTACCATACCACATATCATATACTTTATCAGGTCCACTATTTTTTACTCTTTCGGTTATAGTCTCCATATCACAGAATTACTCCATGTTAACAATGTTGCAAATTTATTCTCTGGTTCTTTAAATAATAATTGGAATCTTGGTGTTTGGGCTACATTGCTGTTCTTTATGGCTGCAACTACTGCAAAATCTGAGTAATGGGCGTATTAAAAAAAAAAACATAAACTGTGATAGTGAATATTAAAACACTAAACTGCAGTTATGTTTGTAAATCGGTAGAAACAAAAGAGAGCAAAGACACAACTGAAAAAGGCGACATCTACGGATTTGGTCTGATCCTCATCGAATTGTTGACCGGCAAAAGTTCAGCCGATGCTGAATTTGGCGAGCACGAGAGCATAGTGGAGTGGGCCCGATATTGCTACTCTGACTGTCATCTAGATATGTGGGTTGATACGTTGATCAGAGGACACGTGTCTAGTAATCAGAACGAGATCGTTGAGACCATGAACTTGGCCCTCCATTGCACTGCGGGTGACCCCACGGCCAGACCTTGTGCCAGTGACGTTACCAAAACCCTAGAGTCTTGCTTCAGGATAAGCACTTGTGTTTCAGGCTTAAAATTTTCTTCGCCCGTTTAGTTTTAATTTCACTGTGATTTTTTGTTCACATCTTTTTTCTTTTTTGTCACCTCTTGTTTTATTTTATTTTATTTTATTTTATTTTATTTTTAGGTTTGGTTTTTGATGTAATTTAAGGATGAGTGTTATTCAAATGTTTTGTTTGATGGTATGTCGAGTACATACTACTACTGATTGTAAAAATGTAAGATGTAAATGATATGCCATTACATGAATTATAGTTTTAATTATTTAGTTTATCTCCCATATTATTTCGCGTTAATGATGGTCATTTTTTTTTTTTTTTTTTTTTTTGGGAGGTTCATAATCTATTTTCAATTATTTGGAAAAAAACAAAAAATATCAACACAATTATGCACACGGTGAATTCGACCCTAATATGTAAGAATGATTTACCACGGCTATTGGTGATAGAAATCAATATTGACACTAAAGTTCATGTTTAGCAATTAACATTAGATGAAGATACTCCTCAATTAAAAATATATATGGCCGAAATTAAAACTATTGTCGTATTAATATACGGCAAGCATCATAAGAATTATAAAATACAAATATAGTATAAAAAATGACTGTTATTGAATGAAAATATTAAGAATCCCAAATATATTGTAAACGAATATTTTCCATTTAGATCAACTCAATATCTTTTTGTAAATTGAGCATTTGAGCTACTGAATAACAAGAGTGAAATTTATTTATTTTTAAAAAATTAAATGGGTGCATGATTCCTAGTCCATTCCTTTTAGATTTTGAAGTGTCTCTATATGTTGTTCGTCGAGGATGGGAGTAAATGGGAAACTATGTAGTTATAGTTTATTATTGAAGGAATTGATCTTATATTTCAAACTATATGATGATGAATAAGTTAAGGCATAAGATGAATAAACTCAAAATATAACTTCGGATAATCTTTAACCCTCAAGCTAATTTTTGAGTTGAGTTAAACCTATGAATTTTAATATGGTATGGGAACGTGATGAGAATGTTGAGGAAAATATTTCACATCGACTGAGATGAATGAATAAACTCAAAATATAAAAATTGGATAACTCTCGATTCTCAAATTAATTTGTAGGTTGAATTAATCTCATAAATTTCATCACAAATCTAATAAGAGAAAATGTATATAGATTTTAAATTTCTAGAAGATAACAAGCATGTTCTTAATAAAATATAAGGGGAAAAGATCTTAATTGTCCATTATATCTCCAATAATAAAACTTCATAGTGTATATATATACAATTAAAAGGAATCTATCTATCTCTCTTATAATTTAGATACTTGTTGATGCAAAAGCATATTTCCCATAAACCAAGTGAGTGGATATCCCACTGCTGAAAGAGTGTGCTCTCATGGCTAGCTGTGGCCGGCAAAGTGAAAGTTGACAAACACAATTCCTCTTGCATGCATTGAGATTTTATTTTATTTTATTATTATTTTTTTGATATTTTAAGTAAATATAAGGGAGATTTTACATTGATTTGTCCATTCAACATGGCCTACAACTCCTCCACTTTTATTCTTATGTTTTTTTTTTATCTCTTTCAATTATATATCTTGATTTCATTACGGATTCTATCCTACTAAACAATTTCAGCTGCAAATTTACTGTAACTAACTAAAACCGGCAATATTTGATAAATTGAAATCCTTTTTCTTGGTCGTCTACTAGCTAGTTACTGATAATTAGTTCATATTTATATTTTATAAAACGCAAACCAATAAAATTAAAGAGACAATATAGAAAAAATAATAATCTTCCTCATTGGTTTAGGAGCACACACTTGAACAACATCAAATTACACTAAACAAAAGCATTTTTCTTATTAAATAGGGTCAGTTATATGAATCATTAGACGTCATTATATTATATCATGAATCATTATCTCATTAACTTCAATAAAATATAAAGCTTCTTTTCATGGTTTCTGCTCATATCAATTTTATGTTTTCTCAGATCTCGCTTGACGTATGATATATACCATCATTATCTTTTATTTTATGCTTATAAATTTACATTTTACATACACAAACCATCTTAATCGTGATTTTCATCTTTGTATTGGTTCTTCTCACAAACGTCCGCTCTAAAGAACTGCTTTCCATCCTACATATCATCTAGATCTTGTATAACAATAAGAATATCAACTGTCTATATATGCATGCTATCCAAAAAGAACAAGAGCACATCACATGGGTAAGCTTCTTGTTCACAATTTGTTTTGTTTTGTTTTTTTTTTTTTTGCCTAGTACAATACTCATATAAGAACAGACGGTAGCAACTAAATGGTCATGATCAATCAATTAGGTCAAAGAGCTAGCCAACAAATATTCATATATAAAACACTCAGGGGACCACTGTGGTACTATTAATTTCCTTATGGTTTTATGATTTTTTTTGTTTTGTTTTGTTTTGTTTTTGCCCCCCATTGTCTGATATGTATGACTCTTTTCAGTTGAATAAAAGTCCATAAACTACCCATACAAAAAATACAATCACAAGGGGGGAAAAGCCTTAGCTGAATTCGGCAGTAAAGAAACTTTCCTTTGAGCTTTTTTCAGCTCCACATTCCTTTTCTTCACGCATAGTGGTCACTAGTCAAGGAGTTTATTAAGTACATCATTTCTGATAATTAAGAGTTAATTTCATTATTTAGTCCAGTGCAACGATTTTTTTTTTTTTTTAAATAAGTTTAAGAAAGTTCTAAATCTAAATCTTATATATATTATATTATTTTCATTACAAAAAAGAAAAGAATCCGAACGCTCTTTTATAGAGATTAATTTTCGTTTGACGGATCACTATTATTTAAGCCCCGAAAAGGATGAAGATAAGACATGATGGCAAATAAATCTATACCTGAAGGTGGATAGATCCATGTCCGAATACTGTGAGATTAGGACTCATAAACTAATAGAACTATATTCGAAAGTTAATAATTACATAGATTTTTTTTTATTCACTCACGAAGAAAATTCCTCTCAACACTAAATAATGAATTCACTTTTGATTTTTTTTTTTTCAGCGAGCGGGAGCAAAAACTTAAAGGTTGAGACCCAAAATTGCTCCTAAAACCCTTCAAGAGTAATATATTAAAAATTTAAATTCACTTAAATGAATAGACTGTCTGTGACAAGTCGAAATGAGTCTTGCACATGAAAATAAATATTAAAACAAAGTTTTAGGTCAAATAATTTATTGGCCATATATTATGATCAACTAATTCAGCTGCAACTAGTATGGCAATTGTTTGAGCTTAAGCATGAGATATATATACACCCCCACTAATTAGGTCAAAAGAAGAGGATTGTTACTGTTGCAGCAGGCTTTGGCCACGAAACAAACCTTTCCTGTGACCCACTTTTGGTTCTAAGTTATAATGATGATATTGGTGCTAGGGTTTTATTCTTTATTCCTTCAACTCTATCTAAGCAATAATGGCTGTGACAAGAACTCTTTTCTCTTTTAGAAGATTCCATCAATAAAGATGAGTCTAAACATAAAAATTTAAATTAGCTGACATTATAAGAAAGCCAAAAAAAAAAAAAAAAAAAAAAAAAACAGCTAAGTTTTGCTGTCACAGATTTGATTTTTTTATCAAGTGCTTTCATCTTAAAAGCCTCAAGATATCAATTACAATCTCCTTGGAGACCATGCAAAAGCCTCTTTGGCTTCTCCTCTTTCTATTCAAAAAGCTCCTTTTGCTCCATATTTTTTTTTTATTTTTGTTTTTAGAATTAATGCCTCTTTTGATTTAAAGGAGTGAAAGTTATTGCCCATTTGTCTTTGAAAATTTTTATGCTTTTAAGTTCACTTTGTAGATCATAGAACAAACATTTGTCAGGTCTGTTTCTATGATTCAAGACACAGATGGTCTTGAATATTGAAATTTTTAATGTAGTATGCCATTTGACATTGCATCAACACCACCACTTAACCCAATCTATGGAGTTTCATGAGGAGATTTTGAGTGGGCAGATTGTGCATGCTGGTTGACTGAAGAGCTGAAGAATCTTAAAATATTATTAAGTGATTTTTTTTTTTTTTTTAAATTTCTGCTTTATTAGCAATAAACATGTCAGCCTATTGTAAGATTTCATCTAATCCAATCTTTTTAGAGATAAATAAATTAAATTTAAGAAAAAATGATGGTTGGTTTGGTAAAATAATCACGAAAATCTTTATCTTATTTTTATTTTTAGGAGACAAGTTTCATTTTCTTGTTTAGAAATGGTCGCACAAACCCTCAAAATTTATTCAAAAATGGGATGTGTGTCTCAAAAGAGGTTAAGTGACTATTTATAAAAATAAGAGGGTCTATGGCTGTGCTTTTCCATTCAATTCAAATGTCAAATATTATATAGGGGTGTGCAGATATTATTAAAAATGAATTCGGTTTCATTATTTAAAATGAATTCGGTTTGGTACCGATATTTTAGTAGGTTAGACTAATTAGCAGATATTCTAAAACAATTTAGCAGTTAAACTAATTAGCATCTAAACTTGATGTCATAATTTAAAATCTCTCAGTACACATTCGTTATAATAAGGGTTTTGATTGAACAATTAAACATTAGTTGATGTTTTGGTGGATAATTAGCTGAAAGATGCCCCGCTTAGAGTTAAAATTATAATGGTTGTTGAAACGATTGGTGAGGAGATGATCAAACTGTATTTGAAACATCTTTTTCAACTCATTGTCCTGAAAAAGACTGAAAATATTGAGAAATAATGCAAGAGCTAGTGACCCTACTAAGTATGATAGCTCCACATGGAATTAGGCAAAAAAAAAAAAAAAAAAAATTTCTAAATTGTAACAGTATTATCAAATCACCCATATAATATAATTCAATAATTTTTATCATGTTTCTTATAATTTTAAAAATTATCAAATAAATGATAATTAATTTTAATACAACTACACATGTCATATGTTTATTAATTGATAATATCATGTCTATCTATGAGGATATGAAGTGCTGCATGCTTATATCTACACGTCTCAAGCATATAACTGGTCAAGCTTTGAAAGATCTTAATGATAAGATGTACTTGATAATTTTACAGCGTTTATCAAATCAAATCTAAGAATTGTAAGGCTATGTAAAATTTGATCATTATAATCAAGATCCATGCAAATTTTTATGAGTGGTGAGCCCTTGATTTCCATTTTTGTTAAGATAGAGGGGCCATTTTCTGAAATGAAGCAAGAATCAATTGAAGTTAGACACATTCAATTTGGTGGGGGTGAATGTGATCAATGTGCTTATCTGATTACATTTTTTCTAATCTGCTTTTGAAATCTTTGTTAGTACACTTACCGTTTGAAGTATGATGAGTTATTATTTAATGAGAGAAAAGGGTGATTAATTTATAACCTTTCCGTCGATCTTTAGCAATATTATTGAACCAACAATGCCTATCATTGTCACCCACTTTCATTAAAGATTTTCAATATACATTCTATATTATTATTTTGTATTTTAAAATTTCAATGTTGTTGTATTCGATAAGGATTTTAAAAAATCAATTAAAATATAAATATATTATGTTGAGGATCTGGTTAATAATTCAACAACAAACCCTATCCACCCTTAACTTGATCCTCAAGGTATGAAGTCTTCTTCAATAAGTTAGTGATTTGCACAAGGAATTTGGTTAATTTGAGAGTTTAGGGACTTTAATTCAAATATAAGGTTCATTCTAGATTGAAATTGGGAATTTAGGGTTTTAAACCTAAATTCAAGTAAATATAGATTTCAATTAATCAACTCACAGAATTAAATTGATTAAATGCTAGAATAAATTCATAGAATTGAATATACTCTAGCTCAACCGAAACAAAGTAAGAATATTCTGAAAAACTGATAAAAGTTCAAACTCAAAATAAGCAAAAGCCTTCAATTTTACAATAGTTCAGAATTACTCGAATATATACATGAGCCTCGAGTCCAAACGAAAGCACTTCTAATTTTTTAATTTTTTTTAATGATACCTTAGTGTTAGTAATTTCTAATGTTAAAGATACTGATACTATAATGTCAGTAATTTATGATATTTTTTTGAAAAAAGCGAAAATGATGATTTTGTCTCACTTTATTGATACTTTTTGAAAAGTATCACTAAAAAAATGTCAGTAAAACTTATTTTTGGCATTATTAATAATCAACAAAACTAACCTTAAATACTATTCTAAAACATAGGTTAACCTACTAATAAAGTAAAAAGACTAAATTACTCCTTATGAAATAATTAAACAAAAATATAATAGGAAAACTCTGTTCGAGCGTTACTGTTCACGCGACGCTGTTCATGTTACTATTCACTGCTTGGGTTATGTGTTTGAAAGCTCTTTCTTTCCCCTTCACTCTGTTGGACCTCCTCTTGGTGCTCTTATCATACCCCTTTTCTTTGAGACTGCCCATGTCCTCAAGGGTGAAATCTAAAAATCTTTCAACCATGTTATCATAATCCTCCCAAGAAACTTCTTCTTTAGGAACTTCACCCCAATGCACTAACACTTGCCAAATATTATTCCTTACACGACCTTTGTCTCCAACTTTCATAACGAATGGCCTCTTTTCTCTTTAATAACAGACTTCATTCTTCATCGAATGATGGTAGTTCTTATGCAATTAAGCTTGAATTTCCAACCCTCTTCTTTAACATGGTTACTGGTTACATGAAATATAGGATGTAGCATGGAAGATGGTGGTCAATCTAACTTATGTGCTACCTCACTTATACGCCCCAACACTTTAAAAGGCCCATAGTGTTGGGTTTTCTAGGTCAAACCAAGATCAAATTAAGCATATGAAATATGCGAATACATCAAAGTAAAGTAGCGGATGAGTCTAAAAGAACTCAGAGAGTATAGCTATAAAACCAAAAATAATGTTAGAAATAATGGGTCGAAAGCTTGAAATAAATAACTATTTTCTGAATTCATAAATCTGAAATCATGACCTTTATTCAAAACATATGTGAAAATCATTTCATAAAATCATCTGTCTAAAAATCTCTGAAGATCCGTAAAACTCTGACGAATGGGGGCGTTACGTATCGCCGTCCCCCATATGCCTAAATTAGTGGTCTTGGGGTGTTACGTATCGTCGTCCCTCGAGCCACTGATCTGGAGCCAGGTGTGTAAATCCATGCCATTAGGGCGTTATGTATCGTCGTTCCCCAATGCATGCCAATATCCTATCCCCGAATCTGAGGTCTAGGGTCGTTACATATCGTCATCCTCCTAGCCCTGAAATTTAGGATCTAGGGGCATTACATATCGTCATCCCCCTAGTCCTACTATACATGTGCACATGTGATGAGTGGTATTTATATCATTATTTCCCACTCATTTAACCTAATATTTTTTATAGTTTCTCGGGTTTTGTGAATGTTTTGATGTGTTTTATTGTTATTTTGCAGATAAATGAAGTTTGGAAAGCACTGGAAGCAAATTGGGGTCAAAATAGTGAAATGGATGAAAAAGGGTAATTTTGTAATTTGTCAGCGTCGCGAAGCGCAAGCCTCTGGCGTCGCGACGCATAACATGCGCCGGGTCCACGTGTCAGAATCTGAGAAAAGTTTGACTTTGCTAACGTGCGCCGTGCCACGTGTCACCATCACAGCCGATCTGCTAACATGTGCCGTGCCACGTGTCATCATCCTATGGTGCCGATAGTCGCCATCGCCACATGTCACCACGTATCACTCCACGTCATCATCCACATCACATGTTGACCAAGTCAAAGTGCCACGTGGCTGCCACGTCATCATCAACCAATCACAACGTGCCATTTGTCGCGATTCTTTGGTGCCGACAGTCAAATTACCACGTGTCGCCACGTTAGCGCCACGTCAGCATCAATTATTGACTGACTTATCCTTATCTGACACGTGGCGAATAAGAATCTGAACCGACCAATCAGAAGCCGCCACGTGTCACAATAATTGAGCTCCAACCACCTTGCCACGTGTCACCTTATCACCTTATCCAGAATCACCACATGTCATCACCTCAGCATGCCACGACCAAAAGAAGCTGGCGTAGCGACGCCAAAGGCCTTGGTGTCGCGACGCCTAGAGCCCACCGAGGCCTATAAATTGAGCTCGAGATTTCAGTTTCAGTTGTACCATTCTCTCTGAATTCTCTGATGTAAATAGAGAGTTTTCTATCTAGTTTCTTTTAGATTTTAGTTTTGTAAATAATTTTAATTACGTTATGTAATAATAGTAATTTACTTTCTTTCTTTTTATAGTTTTTACTATTCACCATGAGGAGGTAACTTCCCCAGCTAGGGTGAAATGTAATTCTTTTAATGTTACTATTTAGATTAATCTCCCTTAAAAATAATATATTCACTATTTAAAATATTGACTTAAAAAGGATACCGCAATATTGGTCGGTTGGTAAATCATTTTAATCTGGTTTAAACCTGACTAATCAAGGATACCGCCAGATTGATCGGTTGGTAAATAAATTTTCCTACCGCCTATATGGCATGTTTATTTTGGTTTCGCCTTTATGGCTGGTTGCACTTAATTTGACTTAATCAGGTTACCGCCTATATAGCTGGTTGGTAAAATAATCACAAGTTAATATATTATATTAAGGGAGATATCTAAATAGTAAATAGTAAAAGTTGATCCTTTTACCTTAGCATTTTATTTTATTTTACTTTTCAGCTTTTACTTTATGTCTTTTACTTTTCAGCATTTTTACTTTATATCTTTTACTTTTAAGTTTTTACTAGCCCTAGTTATGTGTTAGTTATCTGGGGTTGTGATGAATTCTAATATCACCGGTTTATAAGGGGTTATTTTATAGTTTGGGTAATTTAAATGTTTACTTATTAAGTCTTAAGCTTAATGCTTCTTGTTGTCTGATCACCAATAAGATTGATCAGGTAAATCTAAAATGAACTAGACATAGGGATTTTAGGTTTCACCCTTAGACTTAATAGCCCACGATATTCCTTGAGGATAGATAACCCTTTAATAGATTTCCTTACAGGATAGACATATAACTGTCGGGCGGGGGTAGCCATAATTGGAACTCAAACTTAATGAATCCAGATAATTTGGTTGACATAAAAATATGGTTCAATTGGGTTAAACTGGGTATTTGCGTCTGACCATCGACAAAGGCTTTAGCATAATTTCTTTTTCCAGGTTAGTAAACCGATTTACTACACAAACATAAAATAATCACTTCATCTTTTAAAATATATTAGAAGGATTCACAACCCTAAATCTTTGTGTCTTTTGTTATTTTCCTTATTATTTTCTTTTGTCTTTTTATTTTTTTAGCAAATCTACAATCAACCAAATCAATCAAGCAATCATTCTCTTCACCATCAATTAGATATTTGTAAATAAATAGATTCAATAATTAATAACAACAGTAGGAATTAAGTCCTCGTGGGATCGATATTTTTATACTACTTGAACGATACGTGCGCTTGCGTTATACATATGTGTTTACGCTGGTCAACATGTTGAATTCGTCAATTCCATGAGCTATTGTTGGACAATTATGACCCATATCATCAACATTTGTACAGAACATGATGTTGTTGTACAAATAAATTATGTGACAAAGGAAATTGCTCTTTTATCATTTGTAATTAGATTACCAAGAAATATAAATGATAAAAGTCCATATGATTAGTACCGGATTAATAATATTAATCCACTAAGGTTTAATAATTAAATATCCCTAGTCGTAGTATTATCGAGACTGGATATTGATAATGCGGAATAGACTAGTATTGCACTTGTGCGCGTTGTGGGAGCATAACGACATAGTTCTCATATATTCAAGTATTGTATACTTATGCAAGTGTGATAGGAGGTTGTGTTTACCGAAGGTACGGAAACAGCTTCGCTCTGGATAGACCTCTCGGAATCCAATTGGTAGTATGACTATGTATCTATGGGAATCCGAATCAGGGTAGGTGTATTTGGTCTTAACCTGAGACTTGCATCGCTAATATATGCGACAATCAGTATACTTTGGTTTTGGTCGTCCGGGGCTTTAACAGGTTCTGTGTACGCCTCTTCTGGGTATACTGAGAATCGTAGTGTATTGGGTGTGATGTCAAGATGGAAGTATCACTCCAGTCCTATGGAGACGATGATCACGCAGGATACGGAACTAGTACTCTTAAATACTGCAGTCATCTGGATAATATGACTAGGTCATGATTATCCGATTATAGAGACTAGTTACCAGAGATTCGATATATGCTTCGTACGGGGCAGACACAATTCCAGCCCTAGTCCTAGCATGTGATATCGATACTGGATAGTAATACGCAATACTACGTATACTACGCCTGACAAAAATTACATATTCGTTTATAGAATATTTCTGGAGAATTGGGTAGGCACTGTGCTTTGCTAGAAGCCAACTATGTCTTGTAAATCGGTAAGGACGTGGTACTGGGTACGCACGTATTCAGATAGTCCGATAACCGTATTTACTGCCAACATATCCAGGGATCTCTTGGGTCGCTTCCCGAAGATTCACCGTTGAGATTTGACTCGAACATAGAATTAATCTGGGATTAATTATGAGAGAGAAAATTAATCTGGGATTAATTATGGCAATAAATTAATCTGGGATTAATTAAATGAGAAAGAATTAATCTGAGATTAATTACGTCGAGAATTTATCTGGGAATAAATTCGTCGAGAAGAGAGAACGAGATTAATTTAGAATTAATCGGTAAAGTTTAATAGTTAAATTAGATTTTACTATTTAATTATTTAATTGGGCTAAAATAATATATTAGATATATTAATTGAAATTAGATTTTGACGCAGAATTAAAATTGGATTTAAATTCAAGCGAACGAATTAATTTGGAATTAATTCGCGAGCGACTTCCGTAATAATTTTGCTAGGCATTATTATTTAATTAAATTGGATTTAATTAAGTCGCAACGGAAAATTCATTTAATTCGGAATTAAATATACCCGGGCCCGAGCAAAGTTGCGTGTTGGATTGTCCAACTTAAATTTGGAATTTAAAGTGGGGCCCACCAACTTACATCAACAAGTCACTTGAGTGATGGAAGTGGTTGGGAGCTTTTAAAAGCTTTCTTGTCCAACACACTTTGCTTTTTGGAAAATATAAATGCAATTTTTGTATTTGTTTTTTGCAATTTGATTTGAGAAATCAATATTCCAAAATTACTATTCCCTCTTCTCTCTCTCACAATATCGTGAGTCTTTCACCATGGGAGGAAAATTTTTCTTCAAACTTTGTTCAAGCTAGCACTTAAAGGAGTGAATCAAGGTGATAGGGAAACTTACCCAAGTGTTGGAAACAATCAAAGAAAGCTTGGAGCTTCCATTAAATCAAAGAAAAAGTCTTGAAATCATCCAAATCATTGTAAGTTTTTTTCCGCAAACTTTTTGATTATTCGCACTTTAATCATGCTTAGTGATCTTGTAGCATCACCATTTGTACAGAACATGATGTTGTTGTACAAATAAATTACGTGACAAAGGAAATTGCTCTTTTATCATTTGTAATTAGATTACCAAGAAATATAAATGATAAAAGTCCATATGATTAGTACCGGATTAATAATATTAATCAACTAAGGTTTAATCATTAAATATCCCTAGTCGTAGTATTATCGAGACTGGACATCGATAATGCGGAATAGACTAGTATTGCACTTGTGCGAGTTGTGGGAGTATAACGGCATAGTTCTCATATATTTAAGTATTGGATACTTATGCAAGTGTGATAGGAGGTTGTGTTTACCGATGCTACGAAAACAGCTTTGCTCTGGATAGACCCCTCAGAATCTCATTGGTAGTATGCCTATGTGTCTATGGGAATCCGAATCAGGGTATGTATATTTGGTCTTAACCTGAGACTTGCATCGCTAGTACATGCGACAATTAATATACTTTGGTTTTGGTCGTCCGGGGCTTTAACAGGTTCTGTGTACGCCTCTTCTGGGTATACTCAGAATCGTAGTGTATTGGGTGTGATGTCAAGATGGAAGTATCACTCCAGTCATATGGAGATGATGATCACGCATGATACAAAACTAGTACTCTTAAGTACTGCAGTCATCGTGATAATATGACTAGGTCATGATTATCCGATTATAGACACTAGTTACCAGAGATCCGATATATGCTTCGTACGGGACAGACATAATTCCAGCCCTAGGCCTAGCATGTGATATCGATACTGGATCGTAATACGTAATACTACGTATACTACGTCTGACAAAGATTACATATTCGTTTACAGAATATTTCTGGAGAATTGGGTAGGCACAATGCTTTGCTAGAAGCCAACCATGACTTGTAAATCGGTAAGGACGTGGTACTGGGTACGCACGTATTCAGATAGCCTGATAACCGTATTTACTGCCAACATATCCAGGGATCTCTTGGGTCGCTTCCCGAAGATTCACCGTTGAGATTTGACTCGAACAGAGAATTAATCTGGGATTAATTATGAGAGAGAAAATTAATCTGGGATTAATTACGGCAATAAATTAATCTGAGATTAATTAAATGAGAAAGAATTAATCTGAGATTAATTACGTCGAGAATTTATCTGGGAATAAATTCGTCGAGAAGAGAGAACGCGATTAATTTAGAATTAATCGGTAAAGTAAATTTAATAGTTAAATTAGATTTTACTATTTAATTATTTAATTGCGCTAAAATAATATATTAGATATATTAATTGAAATTAGATTTCGACGCAGAATTAAAATTGGATTTTATTACAAGCGAACGAATTAATTTGGAATTAATTCGCGAGCTACTTCCGTAATAATTTTGCTAGGCATTATTATTTAATTAAATTGGATTTAATTAAGTCGCAACGGAAAATTCGTTTAATTCAGAATTAAATGAACCCAGGCCCGAGCGAAGTTGCATATTGGATTGTCCGACTTAAATTTGGAATTTAAAGTGGGGCCCACCAACTTACATCAACAAGTCACTTGAGTGATGGAAATGGTTGGGAGCCTTTAAAAGCTTTCTTGTCCAACACACTTGCTTTTTGGAAAATATAAATGCCACTTTTGTATTTGTTTTTTGCAATTTGATTTGAGAAATCAATATTCCAAAATTACTATTCCCTCTTTTCTCTCTCACAATGACGCGAGTCTCTCACAATGGGAGGAAAATTTTTCTTCCAAATTTGTTCAAGCTATCACTTAAAGGAGTTAATCAAGGTGATAGGGAAACTCACCCAAGTGTTGGAAACACTCAAAGAAAGCTTGGAGCTTCCATTAAATCAAAGAAAAAGTCTTGAAATCATCCAAATCATTGTAAGTTTTTTCCGCAAACTTTTTGATTATTCTCACTTTAATCATGTTTATTGATCTTGTGGCATGTCTTGGAGACTAACAGTTACACCTAAGGTGGGTTTTTCCTCCATGCCTCCAAAAAATCATAAAATCATACTTTGAAATCATTTTCATCATCAAAACATCTCAAGTAATTTGGAATCGGTGCTTTAATAACTTTTGATAAAACTCATTTAAAAAAAACAAGGAAATATAAATCTCTATTTTGAAAACATCAAAACTTGAAATAAGTACGTCACTCACAGTGCTACGACAAGTCTGGTGTGGTTCATGGCGTAGGTGATCTCTGAGTGCCTTAACGTCGATCTAATGTCAAAGAAATCATTAGTTCCCTTGCAATTGATAAGAAAGAAAATGTAATATTTGATTGACATTTTATTCTTGTAACGTGACATAATGTATATATATACTCTTACACGATACCTTTAGGATGTCCTATAACGTTTTAGGGTGAAACTGAAATGGATAAAACTGATCGTGGGAAATTAGGTCACGTATCACAACACTGGCCCATGTGCATCGCGACACTCGCACAATTAGCTGAGGCAGTGAGCATCTGATGGTTCCATGTCATGACTCGAAGAGCTAGGCGTCATGACTCCCATACGTGTCGTGATGTTAAATGCTGGGCGTCGTGACTCACACAAATTTAGAATCGAGGCAGTGAGCTTCCTCTGTTTCCGCATCGCGACTCCGGCTTATGAGCGTCGTGACCCTCACACAATAAGAACTGGGTAGAGAGCATTTTCTATTTTGCGTCGCGACTACAGGGGCTTGGCATCGCGATGCTAGCTCGTTTTCAGGGCCTACAACCAATTTTCCATCTTCACTCTCAAATTCTACAACACCACTCATGCCATAACAATAAGAAGTATACAAGTCATCATCAATATCTCCTTCTATCATCTTCACAATATCCATTCCCTAAACCCAACTTAGTTCAATATTTAGGAATTTCTTAAATTTACGGTTTTCACAAAATATTAAATTCTTAACTCAATAATCATCCAATCATCATCAAACTCAAGCTAACAACAAACTATAATAATCAAATCATCAAACTCAACAAATCAAGATTTGGGTCAAGCCTTACTCACATTGAATTCAACTCTTTCTTCACTAATAGAGTCTTCATGATCATTTTTCTCGTTCCTAGACTTGAATGATGGTATACCAATTCTAGTTTATCTTGGAAATTTAGCAAGAAAAATGAAACTCTCTCCTTTTCTCTCCAAGGAATATTCGGCCAATGGGTGAAATGAAGGGTTTCGAATTTTGATTTTGTTTCTAAAATATGCTAAGCAATTTCTAGAGAAATCTTGAAGATTTTGGCTCTTTCTAAGAAAATGGAGGACTTGGGCCAAAAATTTCACAATTCTTAATGGGCCTATAAATTGGGCTAAGTCTATTTAACTTGTTTGTTAAGGCCTATATGCCTTACCAATATTAATTGGGCTAAAACTTTTAGAGTTGGGTCCACTAATCATCCCGGTAATTTTTCTTGTAATGCTCGGAGAAAAATTTATTTATGTCACCGAGTTACGATGTTGGTTGAGCTATTAAATTTTCTTTTCATTAAAATTCTCCCCCCTTAAAAATAATTCTTCCTTAAATCAACATACTTAAAGGTTTTCAGCGTACCTTCTTCTGTGAACAGCTGGGGGTATTGTTCTCTCATAGATTCTTCTGGCTACCATGTCGACTCCTGTCATTTGTGGTGCTTCTTAACCACCTTGACTGATGGTATCCATCTAGATTGTAACTTCCTTGTGTCTCTGTCCACTATAGCTAATGGCTGGTCTAAATACGATAAATCTTGGCAAACATCAACTACTTGGGGCTCCAACACATGAGACTTATCATACAAGTATTTGCGTAGCATAGATACATGAAACACAAGATTTATCCTATCCATGTTGGGTAAAAGTGCCATCTCATATGCTCTCCCTCCAACTCTATGAAGTATCTGGAATGGCCCAACATACCTAGGGCTGAGTTTACCCTTCTTGTCGAATCTCATGACTCTCTTGAAATGAGATACTTTTAAAAACACCGAATCTCCTATCTGAAACTCCAAGTCTTTCCTACGGCGATCTGCATAAATTTTCTGGCGACTCTGAGCTGTCATCATCCTTTCCCTGATCAACTTAACTTTCTCCACTACATCTTGCACCAAATCGGGTCCGAGCAACTTTTATTCCCCATTTTCAAACCATCCCACTGGGGATATGCACTTCCTTCCATACAATGCCTCAAATGGAGCCATATGAATACTTGCATGATAACTGTTATTATATGCAAACTCAATAAGCGGTAAATCTTGGTCCCAACTTCCCTCAAAATCAATCACACAGGCTCGTAACATGTCCTCCAGGGTCTGTATGGTTCGTTCTGACTGACCATCAGTCTGAGGGTGGAAAGCCGTACTAAAATGTAGTTGGGATCCCAAAGCTTCCTGAAATGACTGCCAAAACTTAGATTTGAACTGAGAGCCCCGATCAGAAATTATTAAGATAAGTATACCATGCCGTTGGTTTCTAATTAGGTCCCAAGAATCATCAAACAAGCATGAAAAACGCATGAATACACAAAGGAGAATGGCGGAAACATACTCACAATGATCGGTTCTTGCGACGCGATGAATAACACTTCATTTTCCTCCATGGTGAAGCTCAGCAGTGAGATTATTGGGCAGTGGGCTGCTCGGTTTTGGCTCCTTTATCTCCTCAAAGATTCGGCCATTGATGACCTCCATTGAAGCTCCAATCTTCAAGCTTCAAAAGATGATTCCAAGCTCACAAATTCGCTGCCCTATCACCTTTGTATAACCAATTTGTGTGTGCTAGCACTTGGTGATTTTTGCCATAAAAACCACTCCATTATTCTCGGCAAAACTGCAGAAAACAGAAGCAAGAATTCGGCTCCAAGCCGTGAGAGAAGAGAGGGAAAAAAAGAGAGACCGTAAGTGAGAGAGAGAAAAGAAAAAGAAATGTATTTGGTTTATATATTTTATTTTCCAAAAATAAATCAAATACCAAATTCTTTTTACTTTTCAAAAAAGCAAAAGTCAAAAAGAAAAAAGCAAAAAACAATTAATGCTTTTCAATCAACTCACATCAATCAATCAATCAAATTGTCACATCACTCAAAGTGACATGTGATTTGATGCTTGATGTGACTAATGATTTGAAGCTTGATTTGACTTGCGTGCCGCACTCGAATTCGAAATGCGAATGCGCTCGCAAACAATCATGGGCTCGGGTTCGCTAATTCCAAATTAACGAATTTTCCGTCGCGACGCAATTAGACGATTACGCCTAGCGAAATCACTATTCACATCGCTAACGAATTAATTCTAAATTAATTCGTTCGCCCGAATTAAAATCTAATTTTAATTCCGCGTCGAAATCTAATTTCGTACAATATATCAAATATATTATTTTATCTATTAATTCTAAATTAATCGTTCTCTCTCTTTAATTAATATTTTATCCCAGATAAAATATCTCCGTAATTAATCCCAGATTAATTTTCTCTCTCTTCTAAATAATCCCATATTAATTAAAGTGCGAGTCATACGTCATCAGTGAATCTTTGGGAAGCGACCCATGAGATCCCTGGATATGTTGGAAGTAAATACGGTCGTCGGACTATCCGAACACGTAAGTACCTCGTACTACGTTTATTCCGATTTACAAGACAAGGTTGGCTTCTAGCAAAGCGCCATGCCTACCCAATTCTCCAGAAATATCCTTATAGCAATATGTGATCTATATCAAGCGTAGTATACCGTAGTATTACATATTTCGATCCAGTATCGGATGTTAACGTGCTAGGCCTGGGGCAAGAATTGTGTCTGCCCCGTACGAAGCACATATCGGATGTCTGGCAACTAGTCTCTTAATCGGATATACATGACCAAGTCATAATATTCCGATAGCTCGAGCATTTAAGAGAACAAGTTCCGTGTCCTATGTGACCATCATCTCCATATGACTGGAGTGATACTTCCATCTTAACATCACACCCAACACACTACGATTCTCAATATACCCAGCATTGGCGTACACAGAACCAGTTAAAGCCCTGGACGACCTCAACCAAAGTATATTGATTGTCGCAAGTATTAGCGGTGCAAGTCTCATGTTAAGACCAAATATACCTACCCTGATTGCAGACTCCAATAGACACATAGTCATACTACCAATGGGATTCCGCAGGGGTCTATCCAGAGCGAAGCTGTTTCCCATACCATCGGTAAAACACAACCTCCTATTACACTTGCATGAGTATCCTATACCCAAATATATGAGAACTATGCCGTTGTGCCCTCACAAATGCGCACAAGTGTAATACTAGTCTTTTACGTATTTATCGATGTCCAATCTCGATAATACTCTGATAGGGATATTTAATGATTTATCCTTCGTCGACTGATACTGTCTCATATCATTCTCCGTCCAGGAACAAATTATAGGGACCTCTCATCATTATACATCTAGGTGATCTAATCACAAATGATAAGAGTGCAATCTCCTTTGTCACATAGTTAATTTGTACAACAACACCGTGATCTGTACAAATAGTGACGTTATGGGTCATAATTGTCCAACAATCTCCCACTTGGCCTATAGCCAGTCACTCGAGTATTTAACACCCGAACTATGTACGGTTTGGCTCAAACTGTTGAGAAAATGCTTTTGTCAGCGGATTTGCATGATTATCATCTGATGCGATTTATTCGATCATCACATTGTCGCGATGTATGATCCGAACGAATCAGATGATTATCAAAATAAGTATCTGGATCGTCGATGAGACCATTAATTCTTTAGCATGTGCTGATGCCTAGCTCAGCTGCTAACAGAACTATATCTAATCTAATTAGATTTTTTATCGACCCAAATGGCTTCTATTGCTGCCTCAGCTGCAGCAATAACCCGCATTTGTTGTTTATTCGGTAACAGTGTCTTGCTTGGAAGATTTCCAGCTCACTGTTCCGTACTACTATTGTATAGTACCTTTGTTACGACTTATAATCGTTATCATGAGAGCCAAGCTTTCACCGATTATATTATGGGAATATCATTTCCAAGAAATGATATATCATCATTACTCAGGACATTCACTGTCAGTGCGCTCCCACTAACCTCCTTATATACACAAGAATTATTTTCGTTTTGAATTAAATCATAAACTATTATGATTACATCAAAACGAAAATTCCAAGAACCTAATGCTTGCTTCAATCCAATCATGGATCGAATAACAAGCATTATCCAAATGGATTTACAGTGGCAACAGGTAAAAGGTTGAATCATAATCAACACAATGTTGATAACGATACTTTTCCGCTAAAAGCCTAGCTTTATACGTTGGTATGTTGTCATCCATGTATGTCTTCCTTGAAGACTTATAGGTCCAGTAGGCACAATGCCTTGTGGTACATCAACTAGTATCCAAACTTGGTTGATATACATGGAATCCACTTCAGAGTTTATGGCACTTTGCCATAACAGGGAGTCGATACCTTGTATCACTTCCTCATACGTAGTCAGTTGGTATTCCTCAAAAGATTGACATCTTTATGAGGTGAGATCAGAAACCCATACCCCAGGTTGTTTTCTGACTCTCTCCGACCTACGCGGTTCTTGTGTATTCGAAGATTAATGGTATAGTTTCATCCTTGATGAACTATTTGTGTTCCATTAAGATTCGGTGCCAGGAATAATATTACTTCGATTTTCATCGAGTTTTAATATCCTCCCACTTACCATTGCATATCGGTATTCCTCTCAGAAAACCACATGGTGAGCAACAATCTAATTGTTCTCTTTTGAGATGTAAAGTACAATACTTATGGTATCCCTAGGATAACCTACTTTTGGCACTTATCCAATTTGGGTTTTAGTTTGGTATCATCCAAACATATGCCTAGCATACCCAAATCTAACAGGAATGAGAAACCTGGTTTCTTTCCCGTTCATATCTAATATGTTATCTGTCAAACATATTTTATGGAACCTTATTCTAAATAAGTTCTTACACTGGTTAAAGCTTATCTATTGAAGGAAATGGTATCTCAGAGCGACTCGTGATTAACCTTATCATGTCAAACAAAATTCAGTTAATCCTGTTCGGACACACCGTGAAACTAACGTGTTTCGGGAGGAGTCCTCATTGAAAGAATATTATAATCTTTCAAGTATACGAGAAACTTATTGCTTAAGTATTTTCCATTATAGTCTTACCGTGACGGTTTTAATACTTTAGCCGATCTGTTTGTCTATTTCGTGTCGAAACTCTAAAAGTTTCTGATTTGTGTTCTTCAAAAGAAACACGTAACTATACGTGATGCCACATCCGTAAAGGTCACGAAATATTCATATCCACATCTAGGCTAGCTAGACATGGGCCCACTTGCTTCACTATGAACTAGGGCTAACAGATCGTGGCACTGACACTTTTACCACTAAATAGTGTTTTAGGCACTTTGCCCAATAAACTAGATTCGTAGACTTTATTTGAATAGAATCAATCAAATTAGTCCTAGTACCCCTCTTCGAAAGTGTGGATATGCGATTCTTGTTTACTAGTGTCCCTGACAACTATGCCACATTAAGTTTCTTAATTGATCAAATCAGTTTGAGCTATTTATTTGTCATGTTATATATTTGAGATATATTTTATTCAAAATATAAATGCTGTTATTCACATCTAATGTGTTTATCTCAATATCATCTTTATATAATAAAACACTTTAGTGTTCTAGAATATAAAGGTATATCCGCAACGGATTTTACACTGATATAGAGATAATGTTTCTAGTCAAACTAGTTACATTATAACAGTTTACTAATTTAAGTACACAACCCGAAGGTAGTTCCTAAACTTATGTATCTACGGTTAAAATAGCGACTTTCGTCCCGTTTTCAATTCGCAGATTAATCTCTATTGAAGTCATTCAAAATAGATTCTGAACATCAATACATATATTTATGTACCACACACTAAGTATCTAAAATCCAATTTTAATACTAGTTGTGAACATATTTATGACAAACATATTTGAAGTCAGAGCCTTGCTCATCTTCAATTCCTTCTTGGGATATGTCCTTTTATCTTCGTAGAAGATTATAATGATTTTGCCTTTGCCATTTTCACATTCCAGAAGCCTTTGGCCAAGCCTTGGCCTTTTGGAATATCGAAGTATGGTGCGCCTTGCGCTACTTGCATTATTGTAAACTTTGGCTTTGTCTCATTGAGTATAGCCATTAACTCTCCAAGAGTTATTTATTGCAATTTAGTATTTCAAAGATCTAAAATAGATCCATGAAAATCCTTCAATTTCATTATCATACTTTAAGGATCTAATCCTTAGTTCTGATTCAGAAATTAAGGAGTCTACTTGACAAGTATAATGGATTAAGCACTTAAGTTATCATTACATAAATCTTCCAAAGTATGCTCTACTATATTTGCTTAACTCCAGGCTTATGCTTAATATATTATTTTATCAAATAAATAACTTATTATTTTCCAGGACCATCCTGAAATTTTTCCCAATTTGAAAATTAAAGTCGTTTAAATACATTTTCACCCAGGATTATGTTTTAAACACTAATCTTTCAATTATATCTTGATTCTAATAGTCCAACTATTTAATCAACGATTTGTGGTACTATATATTATAATGATTATTATAGTCCAACTATACAATCAAATATAATTTAAATTAATTAACCTCAATTATATTGATTTCTATAGTCCAACTATAAAATCAACTACAAATTGAAATTAATTAATAAATATATTGATTACTATAATCCAATTATATAATCAACTATAATACAGTCCAACTGTTTATTAAAACAACAATTTAAATATTAGTCCAACTAACATTTAATCTAATGACGAAATAATTTGAATGAGCGCGTATGGCAAGTAATTAAACGAATATTGCAAATTCAATTCTTGCCTCCCACTATTTTTCGGCGAGCCTCTAACCATCTGTCGAGTACTCGGGAAACCGTGTTTCCTAGTGGGCTAGGATCCCGTTAAATATCACACAATCTTGACTTTGGCCAACAAATTGTATGATAATTAACTAGGTAGATCTCTAAGATCGATTGGATCCAATCCAATTCCTAGATTCGGTAGGACATCCAAGTCCGAAACATATATCTTATATATGCCAATACATCCAATGTATTACCTAACCTTTTTCCTCTGAATCAACTAAGCCTTGTCTTTGGCACAACAAACTTAGTGATCCCAGTCAAGCACGACCCATTGACCATGGAAAGCTTCGTAATCAATGTCGATGGACAAGAAGTGGTCTTGACTTTGGCCAACAAACCACAACTTGGACAAGACACTATATGGAACAAAGCCTTCGTGATTCAAACACATCCTCGACGAACAAAGGCCTTGACTTTGGCCAACAAGCCAATGCCAGTCTTAGATCTTTAGTAAGAATCACTCAATGGAAGGAAAAAACGCTTAATATTTGTGAGGGTTTTTCGCGTGCAAATTGGAAACCAATTTATTATCTTTGTTAAGGTCTCATCATCATACACCCTTAAACATGCATTCTAAACACATAATAAAGCGCATATGAATAAAATAATAATGATATGCGGATGGATACTTTACATTGATCCTAGATCAAATCTCTCATTTTCTCTCTCCTGCTAGCACAATATTTATTTACTTCTACCCGTTACACTACACTTCTAAAGAAACCTCATTTACATTGAGGGGAATAGGTGAGAAGAGAATACAAAGAGTATAGAGGTGATAAGGCTGGACACGCAGGTCCAATTAATAAATCAAATTTATTACAATTTCTAAAATTGCCCCACCCATCTAATATCCATCGATATACATTATTCATGCATCGCAACCATGTATTCACACAAGCATGTTATCAATCAATCTAATCCAATTAATTAATCTGATAATTAGTGATCATCCAATGTTCAAACAACGATTTGATTTTGCTCGAGTCAAACTCGTTTTGCGAATAAGTACTCAAAGTACGAATTCTTGAATTAAATTAAACTACAAAATTAAATCCAATTCAATTTGTATTTAATACTAATTCACTATTTAATTCCAAATTAAATATTACACTTTATTAACGAACCTTTACGACTTAAATTCCAAATTCAATCGTTACTGGTCTCAAAGCCCGATTAACATCCAATGTTTATTTAATTAAAGTCCAATGGGCTTTTAATTAATTTCTTTAAGGCGTGGACTTTTGGTCAACTCGGGTCAAACCGATAACCAAAGTCCAATCCGAGATTTACCCCATAAGCCCAGAAATCAATTTTGGCCCATTAGGCCCAATTAAATAATAATAAGGTCCATTAAGTCATAGTTGGACTTTATGGATGCGGTTTTGGGCCCAATTGGATCCAACCAAATTGGCCTAAACCTAACTTGGTACAACCAAGCCCAAAAGCCCAATTACAACCTATAAGGCCAAATCCAATTTCAAGCCCAATTAATTAACTTATAAAATTCCAAATTCCACAATTGATTAACCTAAGTGTAATACACAATTAATCACCCAATTAACATTTCTAAAACATCAATTAGCCTAATTAATCATGCACTTTAACATCAAATAGTGTCCAACACAATTTAACAAAAAATAAAACCCATTTCATGCTTTATTCTTCTCGGCAATTAGGGGTTTTTTCAATCCGATTCAGTTTCAATCCAATTGAATCCACAATCATCATTTCCCAAATCAATTCAACTCATCCAATGAATCAAAAAACAAAAATCACCATGAATTTTATTTCTCAAAGAATTCGGCCAAGCCACAATTTGGGGAAAAATTGTCCAATTCAAAATTCAATCCAATTAAACCTCAAATCAACATTACCCAATTGTTTTAATTCATTCAATGATCAAACAAACAAAATTACCAAGACATTAGGGCTCTCAATTTCGGCCAAGCCTAAACTTTTGGGGAAAATTGATCCAATCCAATTTTCTTGAAATTGATCATGCACAACTTCAATTAATAAACATCCAAGCATACTTAATCAAATAATTCAACCAAATCATGCTCAAATTGATTTTGCCCAATTTTAAACCCTAAAATTTTCATGCTTGATATAAGCTCTGATACCATTGTTGGTTTCTAATTAGGTCCCAAGAATCATCAAACAAGCATGAAAAACGCATGAATACACAAAGGAGAATGGCAGAAACATACTCACAATGATCGGTTCTTGCGACGCGATGAAGAACACTTCATTTTCCTCCATGGTGAAGCTCGGCAGTGAGCCTATTGGGCAGTGGGCTGCTCGGTTTTGGCTCCTTTATCTCCTCTAAGATTCAGCCATTGATGACCTCCATTGAAGCTCCAAGCTTCAAGCTTCAAAAGATGAATCCAAGCTCACAAATTCGCTGCCCTATCACCTTTGTATAACCCATTTGTGTGTGCTAGCACTTGGTGATTTTTGCCACAAAAACCACTCCATTTCTTCTCCATTATTCTTCGGCAAACTGCAAAAACAGAAGTAAGAATTCGGCTCCAAGCCGTGAGAGAAGAGGGGAAAAAAGAGAGACCGTAATGAGAGAGAGAAAAGAAAAAGAAATGTATTTGGTTTATATATTTTATTTTCCAAAAATAAATCATATACCAAATTCTTTTTACTTTTCAAAAAAGCAAAAGTCAAAAAGCAAAAAGCAAAAAACAATTAAATGCTTTTCAATCAACATACATCAATCAATCAATCAAATTGTCACATCACTCAAAGTGACATGTGATTTGACGCTTGATGTGACTAATGATTTGACGCTGATTTGACTTGCGTGCCGTACTCGAATTCGAAATGCGAATGTGCTCGTAAACAATCTCGGGCTCGGGTTCGCTAATTCCAAATTAACGAATTTTCGTCGCGATGCAATTAACGATTCGCCTAGCGAAATCACTATTCACATCGCTAACGAATTAATTCTAAATTAATTCGTTCGCACGAATTAAAATCTAATTTTAATTCCGCGTCGAAATCCAATTTCGTATAATATATCAAATATATTATTTTATCAATTAATTCTAAATTAATCGTTCTCTCTCTTTAATTAATATTTTATCCCAGATAAAATATCTCCGCAATTAATCCCAGATTAATTTTCTCTCTCTTCTAATTAATCCCAGATTAATTAAAGTGCGAGTCATACGTCATCGGTGAATCTTCGGGAAGCGACCCATGAGATCCCCGGATATGTTGGCAGTAAATACGGTCATTGGACTATCTGAACACGTAAGTACCTCGTACTACGTTTATTCTGATTTACAAGACAAGGTTGGCTTCTACCAAAGCGCCATGCCTACCCAATTCTCAAGAAATATCCCTATAGGAATATGTGATCTATATCAAGCGTAGTATACCGTAGTATTGCGTATTTCGATCCAATATCGGATGTTCACGTTGTAGGCCTGGGGCTGGAATTGTGTCTGCCCCGTACGAAGCACATATCGGATGTCTGGCAACTAGTCTCTTTAATCGGATATACATGACCTAGTCATAATATCCCGATAGCTCGAGCATTTAAGAGAACAAGTTTCGTATCCTATGTGACCATCATCTCCATATGACTGGAGTGATACTTCCGTCTTAACATCACACCCAACACACTATGATTCTCAATATACCCAGCATTGGCGTACAGATAACCGGTTAAAGCCCTAGACGACCTCAACCAAAGTATATTGATTGGCGCAAGTATTAGCGGTGCATGTCTCAGGTTAGGACCAAATACACCTACCCTGATTGCAGACTCCCATAGACACATAGTCATACTACCAATAGGATTCCGTATGGGTCTATCCAGAGCGAAGCTGTTTCCCGTATCATCGGTAAAACAAAACCTCCTATTACACTTGCATGAGTATCCTATACCCAAATATATGAGAACTATGCCGTTGTGCCCTCACAAACGTACACAAATGTAGTACTAGTCTTTTACGTATTTATCGATGTCCAATCTCGATAATACTCTGACTAGGGAAATTTAATGATTTATCCTACGTGGACTGATACTGTCTCATCTCATTCTCCGTCCAGGAACAAATCATAGGGACCTCTCATCATTTATACATCTAAGTGATCTAATCACAAATGATAAGAGTGCAATCTCCTCTGTCACATAGTTAATTTGTACAACAACACCTTGATCTGTACAAATAGTGACGCTATGGGTCATAATTTTCCAACACATGCAACAACACTATCTCATCCAAATACAGTTTGGCATAATGAGCAGTTGTATAATTTATCTTTACTAGTAGAAAATGGGCATACTTGGTCAACCTGTCCACAATCACCCATATAGAATCAGATCCTTTTGGGGTATGTGGAAGTCCAACTATGAAATCCATAGTAATCATTTCCTATTTCCATTCAGGCACATCTAAACTTTGCAGCTTCCCAGCTGGCCTCTGATGTTCTGCTTTAACTTGTTGACAAGTGAGGCATTTTGCTACATCTTTCTTCGTACCATCCCACCAATAAAGATCTTTAAGATCATGATACGTTTTTGTAATTCCCGTATGCATGGTATAAGATGAAGCGTGAGCTTTCTCCAATAGTAAACGTCTCAATTATTGATCTCGAAGAACCATAATCCAGTGTTGCTTTCTAAGGAGACCCTCACTGTCTATGTAATACTCACCATCCGCCCCTTACTCCAATCTACCTTTGATATGTTGAATCTAAGGATCTGCCTATTGGGAAATTCTAATCTTATCTACCAAGGTGGATCAAACCTGTATCTGTACCAACAACGCTTCCTGAGTAGTTACTTGAAGATTCACTCTATCCAAAATACACTTCTGCATTTGTTTAGCTGGATGCCACCTTTCAATCGGAAAATGAGCTAAACTTCCCATGGATTTGCTGCTTAAAGAATCTGCTACTACATTAGCCTTGCCAGGGTGATACTGATTTGACAATCATAATCTTTTAGCAACTCAATCTATCGCCTCTGCCTCAAATTAAGATCTGTTTGGCTGTGGATGTATTTTAGACTTTTATGGTTGGTGAAAATCTCAAACTTTTCACCGTACAGGTAATGCCGCAATATCTTCAAGGCAAAAACTATTACAACCATTTCTAAATCATGAGTGGGATAATTATGTTCATAGGGCTTTAACTGCCTGGAAGCATATGCAATAACTTTTCCTCTCTACATCAACACACATCCCAATCCTACTCTAGAAGCATCACAATACACTGTAAACCTTCATGTTCCCGTCAACAAGGCTAGAACATGAGCGGTAGTCAATCATCGTTTAAGTTCCTGGAAACTATTCTTACAAGCATCTGACCACTTAAACTTCATATTCTTTTGAGTCAGTCGCGTTAATGGGGAAGCTATTCTGGAGAAATTTTCTACGAATCTCCTATAGTATCATGCTAACCCCAGGAAACTATGAATCTCTGTCACACTAGTAGGTCGGTCTCAATTTTGGATGGCTTCAATCTTCGGGGAGTCCACACCAATTTCTTCTTTTGACACCACATGATCCAGAAATACAACACTAGATAACCAAAACTCGAACATAGAGAACTTGGCAAATAGCTTGGGTTCCCACAATGTCTGTAGTTCTTGGTGCAAGTGCTCTATGTGCTCTTGCTCACTATGTGAATACACCATAATATCATCAATGAAAACTATCAAAAATCGGTCTAGAAAGGGTCTGGATACTGTATTCATCAAATCCATGAAGGCCGCAGAGGCGTTGGTCAAGCCAAATGACATTACTAAGAAATCGTAATGTCCATATCTAGCCCGAAAGGCTGTCTTCGGTATATTACTCTTTCTAATCTTCAACTGATGATACCCTGACTGAAGATCGATCTTTGAAAAACACTGCGCCCCCTATAGCTGATCAAATAGATCATCAATCCTCGGTAATAGATACTTATTCTTGATCGTCACCTTATTTAGTTGTCGGTAATCTATACACAACCAAAGCATTCCATCATTATTCCTTACAAATAATACCGGAGCACCCAATGAAGACACGTTGGGGCAAATGAGACCCTTATCCAGCAAGTCTTGCAACTTTTCTTTCAATTCCTTGAGTTCTGCAGGGGCCATCCTATATGGAGGAATCGATATAGATTGTGTGTCTGGTACTACATCTATATAGAACTCAATCTCCCTATCCTGCGGTAATCCTGGAAACTACTCTAGAAAAATATCAGGATACTCATTTACTACTGAAATTTGCTCAACACCATGTGCTTCTACTCTCCTATCTGTCACATAGGCTAAGTAGTAACCATGTTTTTCCTTCGTAGGAGCTTAAATGCTTACATCGCCGATATCAAGTTATGAGGTACTACACTCCTATCCCATTGGTAAACTGTAATTGATTGGTCAGGAATATGTAATGTGATAGTCTTCTTCCGGATATCTAACACCGCGTGATGCGTAGCTAACCAATCCATCCCCAAGATGATATCAAAACCAACATACTCAATACTACAAAATCAACGTAATACGTGTGTCCGTCAACATCAACTAGACAAGTCTTCACTCCCTGGGTAACCTCTATAGGATCTCTTACTGGTGTAGCTATAATGAGAGGTGCATCTAATAGCTCTGTATCTATACCCAGGAGGGTCAAAAAATACGGTGATATGAAAGAATGAGTAGCACCCGAATCAAACAATACTCTAGCATGCACTGAACCAATTGATAATGTACCTGTGACGACTGCATTAGACGCCTGAGCATCTCGAGGTGTAAAAAATACACCTACCCTGAGCTCTACTGGTAGAAGTCTGTCCTCGGTCACCCAATGTTTGTCATCTTCCTCATGTTGTCTGACCTCTGCCCACTGCTATCTGTTTCCTTTCCCTCATACTCTTATTAGGCTGTGACTGAGGTGCCGATGGATTAGCACTCGAAAGTGGCAACTGATATACCGGTATTGGACAATCCATCTTCAGGTGACCCATCTGCCCACATCGGTAACAACATCTACCCTTAAATCGACAAACTCCAGGATGAGATCATCCATAGGTCGTACATATTGGGAGACCCCACCCCGACTGGGCCACTGATGGAGAAGAACCCGCACGTGATGTAACACTCTGGCCAAGTCTGTAATCTGTACCTCCCTGAGTCGGGCCCATATCTCGACGTGTAGTGGGAATGGCTTATATCTGCTGCTGTCTGCTTGGGCCACCTTGTTGCGGTCTAACCCTCTCATATGATCTTGGCATCTTTTGAGACTCCCTCTTTGCCTGCCTCTCCCTAACTCGCGCCTCAAATCGGAGAGCAGCATCCAGGACCTGGATATAGAATTTTACTGGGCCACTGATGGAGAAGAACCCGCACGTGATGTAACACTTTGGGCAGGTATGCGATCTGTACCTCCCTGAGTCGGGCCCATATCTCAACGTGTAGTGGGAAGGGCTGATATATGTTGTTGTTTACTTGGGCCACCTTGTTGTGGTCTCTGTGAAGTGGATGGACCGAAATAAATAATCCCGAAGCCCATTGACAAATATCTTCACCTTCATCTCTTCAGTACTAACCAAATATGGGGCGTACCGAGATATTCGAGTAAACTGTATATCATACTGAGAAACCATCATCTGATCCCCCTGGACTAACTGCTTAAACTATCGAGTTCTGACATCCCTAATACTTATGGTAGGAATCGGGATAAAAACATTGCACTAAACTCAGTCCACATCAATGGGAGAGCACCTTGCCATCGACTGTCTTGAAAAGCCATGAACCAAGTGTTGGCTACATCTCTTAACTGAAAACTGACTAACTCCATCGCCCTATCCGACGAACATCCCAAAGCGGTACTTATACGGTCCGACTCCTCAATTAATCCGCATGGGTCGGGGTAGGACTCTACTCCTAAAAATGTTGGTGGATGTAACTTCCAAAAGTCATGTAAAGAAATTGGCAACTCCTGTTACTACAGTACTTGAACTGTTACTGGAGGTAGTTCAAGAGGTACAATATAAGGTCTTGCTTGAAAATAGTAGGATCCGGTCTAGTTGGCGGAACTACTGTCTGGTGAGCCACTGAAGGTCCTACAAGTGGGGGTGAAACTGAAGCTATGAGATTCACAGCTCTTGGCTCTGGGCCTGGAGGCTGCTATTGTTGGGCAATCAACTGAACCAAAGCTTCTACTAATCATTGAATATGCTACAAACCTGCAGCTACTACATCATCAGCCTGACCCACTGGTCTTCCCATATCATCTCCTATACCACCCTCATGTACAGATTCCACTCTATATCCCCTATCTCGCTCAGGGGAATGCGCCACTGATCTCTGGTCTGGGTTTACGCTCTGGGGCTATAACGCGCCTGGGTCCACCTCTGACTCCGGTAAAGATAAGATAAACTTCGGGAAAAAGGACACCATAGAGACAATCTCTTATATATTAGTACCCCGTGTATACTACATACTCTTATATATTAGTACCCCATGTATACTACATATATAAGACACTACTACTCTCTCACTGCAGTCACTACCCCATAGACCATGCTCTGATACCAACTTTGTAACATCCCCAATCCGAAAAGGTTACCGATAGATGACAGATCCCACTGCCACCTAAGCAACTGACTGAACTAGAAAAATACCTATTTCTTTGACTTAATAAATCTTTATATTATGAACAAACAAACACACACATTTCTTAAAACTATTTTACTATATGAACCACAAGAAAACATACATAAACTAAGTACTCTATACAATCATATACATGTCATACATCATAAGAAACCAAAGTACAAGCTACATTTAAAATGAATGTAGAGCTGAGTGACCGGCGTAAACACACACGTATAACGCAAGCGCACATATCGTTCAAGTAGTATAAAAATATCGATCCCACGAGGACTTAATTCCTACTGTTGTTATTAATTATTGAATCTATTTATTTACAAATATCTAATTGAGGGTGAAGAGAATGATTGCTTGATTGATTTGGTTGATTGTGGTTTTGCAAAATAAATAAATAAATAAAAAGACAAAAGAAAATACTAAAGAAAATAACAAAAGACACAAAGATCTAGGGTTGTGAATCATTCTAATATCATTTAAAATGATGAAGTGATTATTTTATGTTTGTGTAATAAATCAGTTTACTAACCTGGAACACTAAATTATGCAAAAGCCTCTGTCGATGGTCAGACGCAAATACCCAGTTTAACCCAATTGAACCATATGTCTATGTCAACCAAATTATCTGGATTCATTAAGTTTAAGTTCCAATTATGGCTACCCCCGCCCGACAGGTATATTCCTATCCTGTAAGGAAATCTATTAAAGGGTTATCTATCCTCAAAGAAGATCGTGGGCTATTAAGTCTAAGGCTTAAACCTAAAATTCCTATGTCTAGTTCATTTTAGATTTACCACATCAATCTTTTGGTGATCAACAACAAGAAGCATAAGCTTAAGACTTAATAAGTAAACCTTTAAATTATCCAAACTATAAAATAACCCCTTATAAACCAGTGATATTAGAATTCATCACAACCCCAGATAACTAACACATAACTAGGGCTAGTAAAAACTTAAAAGTAAAAGACATAAAGTAAAAATGCGGTAAAGTAAAAACTGAAAAGTGAATTACAATAAAATAAAATGCTAAGGTAAAAGGAATTACTTTTACTACTACTAATTTAGATATCTCCCATAAAATAATATATAAACTTGTGATTCTTTTTCCAACCAGCCATATAGGCGGTAACCTGATTAAGTCAAATTAAGTCCAACTAGCCATAAAGGCGGAACCAAAATTAAATTACCAACCGACCAATCTGGCGGTATCCTTTATTAGTCAGGTTTAAACAAGATTAAAATGAATTACCAACCGACCAATCTGGCGGTATCCTTTTTAAGTCAATATTTTAAATAGTGAATATTTATTTTTAAGGGAGATTAATCTAAATAGTAACAGTAAAAGAATTACCTTTCACCCTAGCTGGGGAAGTTACCTCCTCATGGTAAATAGTAAAAAATGTAAATAGTAAAAACTGTAAAAAGTAAAAAAGTAAATTACTATATTAACAAAACGTAATTAAAATTATTTACAAAACTAAAAACTAAAAAAAACTAAAAACTAAAAGAAACTAGAGAGAGAAACTCTCTCTTTACAGAGAATAGAAGAGAGAGAGTGGTACACTGAATTCTGAAATCTCGAGCTCAATTTATAGGCCTCGGTAGGCTTCCAACGTCGCGACGCCAGGACCTTCAGCGTCGCTACGCCAGATTTTGTCGACGTGGCACACTCTGGTTCGCCGGTTTGAAGATTCTGGATAAGCTGATAAGGTGACACGTGGCGAGGTGGTTAGGCTTCAATTATTGTGACATGTGGCGGCTTCTGATTGGTCGAAGATATTCTTATTCGCCACGTGTCAGATAAGGATTAGATACTCAATGATTGATGCTGATATGGCGATGATGTGGCGGTGACGTGGTGACACGTGGGAAAGAGTCTATCGGCACCGTAGGATTGCGACACGTGGCACTTCCTGATTGGCTGATGATGATGTCGCATGACACGTGGCAATGTTGATTTGTTGACTTGCTGACGTGGCTGATGACATGGAGACACGTAGGATGCCACGTGGCACACGTGGCGATGAGGACTGTCGGCACCGTAGGATGCTGACACATGGCACGGTGCATTTTAGCAAAGTCAAACTTTTCTCAGATTCTGATTTGTGGACCCGGCGCAGTTAGCACTGTTCGGTGACCGGCGTAATCACACACGTATAACGCAAGCGCACGTATCATTCAAGTAGTATAAAAAGTATCGATCCCACGAGGACTTAAAACCTTTTTGTTATTAATTTATGGGGCCAACTGATTACCAGTATCTAACAGGTTGTTTGATTGATTGATTTGAAATGACGATGATTCTAAATTTAAAACAAGTAAATAAAATTGCTTAAAAGTAGGTTGAGAAAAATCCAAATTTATAAAAACTATCCAGGGTTGTGATTAATTCCAATATTATTTAGAAGATGAAGTGGTTATCTTAAAGTTGGGTAATATATTGATTTATTAACCTGGAACACTAATTTATGTAAAAGCCTCTTCCGATGGTCAATTTCAAATACCTAGTATAATCCAATTGAACCATATGTCTATGTCAACCAAATTACCTAGATTCATTAAGATTAAGTTCCAATTATGGCTACCCACGCCCGACAGGTATATTCCTATCCTGTAAGGAAATCTATTAAAAGGGTTATCTATCCTCAAGGAAGATCGTGGGTTATTGAGTCTAAGGTCTTAAACTTAAAATCCCTATGTCTAGTTCATTTTAAGTTTACCTAATCAATTTTATTAATGGCCAGTTAATAAAAAGCATTAAGATTAAGACTCAATAAATAAATCTTTAAATTACCCAACCTATAATCTAACCCCTTATAAACCGGTTATATTGAAATTCATCACAACCCTAGATACTAACTTAGTTACAATACATAGCTATGGCTAATGAAAACGTAAAAGACATAAAATAAAAATGCTAAAAAGTAACTGCGAGAAAGTAAAAGCGGGAAAGTAAATGAAAAATAAACTGCCAAGATAAAAGGAATTACTTTTACTAATTACTAACTTAGATATCTCCCTTAGTATAACATAATCACTTGTGAGATTAAAACCAACCGACCATATAGGCGGTACCCTGATTACGTCAAGTTAAGTCCGACCAGCCATAAAGGCGGTAAAATTTGTCCATGAACCTGCCATGTAGGCGATAAAGAAATAACCAGCCATAAAGGCGGAACCAAAATTAAATTACCAACCGACCAATCTGGCGGTATCCTTGCTTAGTCAGGTTTAACAGTTTAAATTAAATAGCCCACCGACCAATATAGCGGTATTCCTTTTTAGTCAAATTTTAGAATAGTGAATATGTTGTGTCTAAGGGAGATTAATCTAAGATAGTAACAGTAAAAGAATTACCTTTCACCTCGGCAGAGGGAAGTTACCTCCTCATGGTTGAAAAATAAAAATGAAAAAGTAAAGAAAGGAAAGTGTTATGCGTAAAAGTAAATTACGGAAAGTAAAACTGAAAAGTAAAGAAAAGAAAGTGCGAAATTGAAAATTAATTACTGAAAACTAAAAATAAACAAACTAGATACAATCTTTTTATTTTTTCATTAAGGATTTCAAAGAAGAAAGTATGAATTTTACAAATGAAATGGCTTGGTATTTATAGGCAAAATTTTGCCACCATCAAATCATCAATCAATTTCTCCACCAAATCCATTATTAATTTCTCCACTAATTACTACTCACCAAATCCATAATTGCTCCACTAATTTCTTATCTTGTTTGGTGGTGATTTGATAATTTTATTAATTATTTATTAATTAATATTTTGCTTTGAAAATGATTGATAATGACTTTTAATAATTACACTCCACACACTTCTGGATGGTTCATCAATTTCGGTCATGAAATCATCAGAATTTGAAAATATGTTCTCTTTCAAGGTTGTAGATCTTTGAGTCTTCTTTAATCTGGAACTTGAATCAGCTCAATCCGATATCTGAGTAAAAGTTATGCCCAAAATACGACAGATGCGCAAAACTGGAATTTCCAAAACTGCACTTCGTCAAAAACGCCCTTTCAAGTTTCCAATCTCCAAATTAATATATAAAGTCCAATAATTGCCCTTATTTGATCCACATTTCGTCCTAAATGATTTCATTGAGTCCCGATATTATTTTATCTGCAAAATAAAATAAAACATATCAAAACGTTCATCAAACCCGAGAAACTAACAAAATATTAAGTAAAAGGGGCGGTAAATATTGATATATTTTCCGCTCATCACACCCCCAAACCTAACATTTTGCTAGTCCTCGAGCAAAACAACAAAATAAAATTAAAATTAAACTAAGCCACTTTCGTAGGGATCACGGTTGCATTTAGCGTATGCAACAAGCCTTTAACCCCTAGGTGTCCCTAGTGGACGAGTTGTAGTCTCGTGAGGGTTTACAGCAACGATACCCACAAACGTTTTACAAAAGTAAAAAGTTAGTTAAAACTAATGCACACAAAAGCAAAAAGACAAGAGAAAAAAGAATAAAGAAGTTAATGACTAATCAAGTGAAACTTCTACTCCAAGTTACTAGTTGTTTTGTTTCTTTCTAAACTACCAAATAAGTAAATTCTCCGATTATATTTACCATTCTCCATATACACAGCCAGCAAAATATTAATCAACTCATTTTTGCTCACAACAGTCACAAGTGCAATTGATAAGAGAATAATATTTTTGTCCTAAGGTTCTATTAGATTTCACACCTTTTTATAGTAATGGAGTAAATTTTTTTTTTTCCTGATTTTTCTCATTTTTCTTTCTTTTTTTCTCTATTTTTTATTTATATACAATATCTTCTGTCTATGTAGCGAGCTTTGGGTCGGTGGCTCCCAAACAGTTGGCTTTAGGGCACCAGGTGTTAAGACACCCCTACGGACTTAATACCCAGACATTAGATATAAATATTTTTGCAACATCCTTGATCCATGTAGCGAGCATTGGGCCAGTGACTCCAAACCAGTTGGATTTAGGGCACTAGGTGTTAAAACACCCTTACAGACTTAATAACCCAGATCTTAGATGCTTTATTTATTTTTTTTTTTATATATTTTTTTTTACTCCATCACTTTTGAGATGCTTCCTCTAATTAAACTATAGCACTGATATTACAATCCTGTCAGTTACAGCTCATGTCCGTATGTTACTATGCATGTTGATAATACCTGCCAACTAAGCATATGAAGATCCATTTTAGTCAGTTTTATGGAGAATCTACAAATTAAATAATTCAAAAGGAAATAAACAAAAATTAACTTGTTTCGAAATAGGTTTGAAATACGTCTCAGGAGTGGAAACTCCTTACTCAGCTATCTCTTACCAATTTCACCTTTTTAGTCAAAATAAAAACACAAAAACACAAATTTTTTTGTAATTTTTGAAAAATTTTCAATTTTTTTTGTATTTTTCGAAAATTTTTGGACTAAAAATAAAAACGACACACAAACTAAAAACAAGGTACTAAT